>OU744316.1:34452579-34644871 GCA_916610145.1 Eristalis arbustorum
ATCATGCCTCTGGTGTCGACATTTGAGTGCCACACGATGTTCTCGAAAATGGTGTCAAGGAAATCGCATTACAGAGCGTCGCCTTGTCTGAATCCTTTTTTGACATCAAAGGTCTCGGTACAATCTTTACCGACCTTGACTGAGCATCGTGCGGTTTTCATCGTCATTCTGCGAAGACGGACAAGATTTGCAGGGATGCCAAAGCTAGGCAATGCGCTGTATAGCTCGTCTCTATATATGCTGTCATACGCGACCCTAAGGTCAATGAATATTTGCTGAGTTTTAACATTAAACTTCTGGATTTTTCTCAGGATCTGCCGTCATGTGAATATTTGTTGAATAGTGGATTTCGCTGGCCTGTATCCGCACTGATATTGAGCGATCCGGCTGTTGACGTAGGGCTTCGGACAGCAGAAAAGATCTTACACGATCTGTTCAGGAGACTTGTCCCTCTATAATTGGCACAGTTTTAACGATCTCCTCTTTAGGATCGGACAAACGATGCTGAGATTCCATCCGTCGGGCATAATTTCATTCAACCAAATTTAACATAGGAGTTGGTGTGTGCACGTGAAAAGCTCGGCAGGCTGCCTTGATTGACTTCAGTTTAGCGATTGCTGCCGTCACTTCACTTAGGTCGGTAGGGCGGAATGCGTGTCCATCATCGCCTATATAGGATAGGTTATTATGCCGGACAGCGGTTATTTGGTAGTCCTTGCCGTTAAACAGTCTGCAGAAGTGGTCTTTCCGAATTCCCAGGACCGACTGTAATTCTACTACTCTCATTGTCCTTGCAGGCTTCCGTTCGGTTCATGCGAGCTTGACATGTTCTTTGTACTTGTTAATAGAATATCGTTTCTGCAGTAACATCCCTCAATTTCCTCGACGGAGCACTTCTCACGCTCCTTCTGAGAATCCGGTGCTGTTCGCTTCTTTTCTGTACGTAGAGCTCACGACGAGCATCTCTCGTCCTTCTTTGCAGCGCCTGTATGCTTCCTGTTTGGCTGTATGTGTTCGCTGACTTTCTTCATCGAACCAAGGTTTCTTTTTGGTGGCAAAGTGAAACCTAGAACATCGGTTGTTCATTTGCTTCTTGGCAGTATTGCCACTGGTCTACAAAACCTGATGTCGGCGGCATGGGACTCGATCGGCAAATTCTCTGGCAACCTCCTACGATTGTAGCCGTGCGACGGTAAATTTCTTGGCAGCATTTGCCTCTTCACATAGTCTTCACATAGTTCTTTGTTTATCGAGTCGCTTGTCTACATCGCGAAGTGACAGCATTGGCCGCAGTTTGGCAAGTCCATCTGGCATCCATAACAGCAGCAGAATATGATGGTAACGCTGATAAGATTTCATCATAGGTCCTGATGACTGAGGTCCATGGTGGTGCTGCTCAAGCTTTCGTCAACTGCAGCAGTCGAATGGAATCAATTGAAGAAAACTCGCAACTACTGGATGCCGTATATGGATTCGGTCAAGTGATGGTTAAGTCAGAGCACATTTCCCAACGTCGGGTTATACTGGATCTACTCGTTCCCCGACTCTTGCTAAGCAACCATCGCACCAGGACATGTAATTATGGTGCATTGCTTGGCAAGCTGTCAGCAGAAGGGGGAGGTTATGTCAAAATGAACACTCTTAAAAAAACAGAAACACTGTCACAATTCTAACTAAACTCACCCATATCGCATGGATGAAAACGCAAGCATGTCCTCCACAATTTTCAAGCGAACTTAACCCTCCCCATGCATGTCTTCAACTATGTTACGTGCCCTTTAATCCACTCAGCACTTCACTCAGTACATCCACTGCAATCGCAACCATCTGACAATTATTAGCGGCGCAGCAAGGAACATTACGTGCCTAATCCCTGCCTTCCGTGCATCCGGCTTGACACATGAAACGCCACATACAATATTCAACCCGCCCATGCGTGTAGGGTACAGGCGAACGCATGTATCCTGGAGTCATAAGCAATTAGCAAACCGACCGGAAAAGAATGCATCCGCCAGCAATGGTGTGCATTCACATTCTTCATGAGAGTGCTGTGAAGCACTTCAAACCCGCCCATTCAACCCCTGGCCCACCCTGCATTCATATTTATCAAGTTGAGAGGAATTAGGTCTGAAATAATACACGATGAGGATGTTCATTCATCATGGCCATGTAATAAAGCTCATGTGCAGGGAATAAATATCGTGAATTGAAGTCCTTTAACACTTTCCAGTGACACCTGACGCCTTGAGGGAACGTGATCAAAGGAAATAACTTCTGATGTATCGGCAGTCACGTTTCGCTGGTGGCGAGGGTGCCAGACGAACCGTACTTCGAGAACCCATCGGAGTGGAGGATGATCTGAGGAGCAGCCACGCAATTCGTTATGTTCTTAGCTTGAAAATAAGGAAGACTCAATATGATGTTTGCTGCAGTATCGGGCGTGCGGGTTTGGGGCATTAAAGAATTTGTGTCTTTTATTTATTCGCAAACTAATCTGCACCGATGCAAGATGGAATAGTGTCGTTGCTGCTGGGGGAACATCTTCTGCTGAGGTAATGAAATATCGATCACCATGGAGGGCATTGGGTTCATTCGACTTGCATATGCACACCCCAAGGTATGGACCTGCAGCTCCTTAAAATGTCCCCTTGCCGGTCCATCTACAAATCGATGTTCTGTTCCGAACCTGAGCTGTTGGGCAACGTTCTTCCGTCCATTTGGACGATGTTAGGTGAAGGCATTAAATTGCAAAAAAAAAAAGACACGAACACATTTATTCAGATTCCAGGGTTCTATGACACTTTAATGGCCTATCAACCCGCCCAACCCCCCGGCTGACAGGACACCTGCTGCGAAAGTAGTGGCCCCTAATGCCAACCCGCTCAATTCAAGCCTGCTAATTGATTAATGAACCCCACCCCAACTAAGATGCCACCTGGAACCTCAGACTGGTAATCAATTAGAACAATCCCAACTCAGTGTCAGGGTTCGTCGCTCGATGTTCGAGTATCTCGTTCGGCACTCGACATCCTTTTGGAAAATTACCATTCCACTTCCATTTCGATTTCTCTATCTTTCGGTCGGTTTTTCATCTCCTTCCCCCGCCCCCCAACCCCACAATCACATCTTAATTGCCATTTTCGATCTCGAATGCAGGGGATGAAGTCCGTGCCATTGACCGCCCACTCAAACTCGAATAAACAGCCCTTAATGGCGATTTAAAATTAGGAAAATTTTAATTAAACTCCTACAATATTTCAGTGCTCACGTATTGGCGTCATTCGCACGAATTCGTTGCGCGCCACTCGTAATGCGATGACTTTTTGGTGTTTGAGAGCAACCATCGCGCATCTGCAATAAAAATATTTTACGATTTAATGAAATCATTACGAGACGGCATGTGCCTGCGCGTCGAGAGCTCGCGCTCCAGCTCGAATCCAATCCAATCTCACGACGTGCGTCGGCATCGTCCTTGTGTGCATGTGCTTCAACCCGCCATGAGACGCGCCGCGCTCACATAATCCAATTTCGACGACACACCGGGAGAATGAGAAAACCTTTGATCTTACCTTGTTAAAAAGTTTAATGTTCCTTAACTTTATTTGTTCAGCGAATGGGAAAATTGCCGCCAGGGGAAAAGTGGCGACTGATGATGTGCTCCTTCAAAGCCGGCTCCGTCGCACGCCCAGCCGCCCAACGCGGTGTCAATACCGGCGACGTCAACACCGACACGGAGCCCCGTCACCCCGTCCACGACCGGAAAAGGGTCTGTTAAAAGTGTACCGAATTACGGTATATTACAACATAATTAATAAGATTATGGTCTGTTTAAGATGCAATACAGGTGGTGAGTGAAGTGTAAAATTGGCATCATGGAGGGCTGTTGAACCTCGTGGGAGGACATGGTCCCGGAATTGATTCCTTTCTTTCGGCGACAACAATGGGGACTCGTCGCTTTGTGCAGCTTTTGAGTGAGAATCACGCACTTGACCTTGTTGTGCTCGGAGGGAGGCCCAGTGCGATAGTGGTGATTGTGTAATAAATTCCAAAGCGTTTCGCAGGAATTTACACCATTCGGCATGTCAGGGCAATGGCATGGTCGATTAAGTCCTTTGTTGTCACGGGAATGTAGACGATGGCACATGGATCGCTTGTAATTTAAGCTATGTGTACGTCGCTGGTGGTTGCCATCCAAGTGCATTCTGTTTCGCATGCCGGGCAGTCGGACTTAGGGATGAATGGATTACCAGCAACACAATTAGCGTTCGTCCAATATGTGTCCTTTGTGATTTGATACCGCAGTAACGCAATGGATTGCTGGCAAATGCACGCAAATGGACAAGTTTAAAAAATGAGAGACAGTCAGTCTCATCGCCTGGACGGCAGCAGGCTCCAACTGCAACTGATTATTTTCACACGTTGCCGATCGGCCTAGAGATATTTTTTATAATTTGCGCGTGGGTAGTTAATACTCTTAATTGTCCAGGATCAAGACACAGCACGGGTCGAAGGGAGACATTGCCCTTAAACATCTGCGAATTGACGTCTATGGGAAATATTTAGCTGGGAAGAGCATTCCATATTCGTGCGGTGCGGCTAAAAAACGAGTCTCTAAATTTCACTGTGCTTCCGAAAGCAGGCTGTGTAAGACACAGGGAAACAATTGATTTGCAAACCATGCATTTAATTCCACACACATTCATCAAACCACACATTCTTCAAATCGACTAATTTGCAGATAGTGCGAAAATGGGAACGGCGTATTTAGTTCCACAAAAGTTCAGCACACACAATTCGAAGACGTTGCATTTATGTTCACGTTCCAAGATCGATGGCAGACGTATGCAAGAAGTTTCAAATTACGAGCGATCAACGAGCAACCAACCCGTGAAGAACGAATTTTGTAGATCTAAGCAATTTAATTGTATAAATAGAATTAAAATTTATTGAATAAATCAGAATTAGTCAAACACTCAAACAGTTTACCAGTTCTCTGAATAGCTATCTCCCCACCAGTGGTAAGGTGGCTATTGAAATCAACACAGGCTTTAGGGTAAGCTGCTGTGCATTGCTGGCGAGACGTGTATTGCGGGTGAATTCAAGGAGAGGAGGAATGCAGTTAGCTAGCTCACTTGAGCATCGTTTGTTAAAGTAACGATACAACACGGACAAAGAAGACACGATGCGTCGATGTTCGAGCGAGTCTAATGAACCCGCGATATCGTTGTCTCCTATAAGTCTTATCGCTCGCTTTTGGATTCTACCTAGTAGGTGCAGGGTGGTCTTAGGGGCCCCAGACCAGATATGGGCGTCAAGCTTAGAGCTAAGGGCCTTATAGATTAAAGCCAAATCAGAGGGGGTGAGATATTTCGTGCATCGATTAAGGAAACCTAAACATTTCGCAGCATTTGTGGCGACCTGAAATATGTGACCGTTCCAACTAAGGGTTGTGTTGATGCACATACCAAGGATGAAGGATTTTCCGGTTTCGTCGATACAAGCGCCATTCATGGATAATGGCTGATTATCAGGGGTTCGCTTTAGAGACAGCAGACAGCATTGAGTTTTGGAAGCATTGAATTCCACTCTGTTGTAGACACCCTGCAGTATCTGCAATGTGCTTGACATAAGCGGCCGTTCGAATACTGCGTTAGAAGGGCAGGGTCGTGAATTTTGGAAGGTATATGAAAAGCTGAGGGTGCTGTCATCGGCGAAGCAGTTTATTGGATTAGAAGTGGAGGACAGGCCGTAGGAAGACTGCAGACCTCTGATTCGAGTATGGCCGAGTAGCTCCAAAATTATGTGCAACAGTGTTTGGTGAACCAACGGAATGAGACACCTTCCTCCACCTTCGTGAAGTGTGAGGCTGATGTAAGACCTGTGCTGCAAGTTGGGGTAGCAGCAGCTGGTTGTTGGCGTGAGTCTAAAATGATTTGGATTATATACAATTCACGTCTCGGAGTTCCACGCGTCAAGCTCCGAGATATGCTTGTACTATAAGGTGGTGGCCCGTGGCGTTGAAGGTATGTGAGTCGACCCCAACCTCGACGTCGTAGGTTCTATTCCTGCTCTGTGCGACGAAAACAATTTTCACGACCCCACCTCTTTCGAGACACTGACAATGCTCAACGAGCATTTCCTGTCTAGAGAAAGCTTCTCAAAGTTGGCCGTTCGGATTCGGCATTAAACTGTAGGTCCCTCCCACTCGTGAGAGAACAATAGCACGATCAACACGAGTGGTTGCTGAGAAGCTAGGCCCAGGCCCCTTACGGGCTGTAGTGCCACCCATATTATTGTTATTATTATTGTAAGTCTTACCGTGATTTCGAACAGTGACCTGTGGCGCTGCGGCATCATACACTTTGTTAAAGCCGTCACTTTCACACAGATGGATGCAAGACGGAAGATGCAGTAGGAAGTGGAGATTTTTCATCCTGAACAAATCTGTTGGTCTGCCCAATCTGGGTCAAATCGGGTAAAGGGAAACAGTTTTTACATTTTCTTCGAGAAACATTTTTCAGAAAATGCAATTGCATTGAGTTTATTAGTTGTTCACACTTTTGGTAGAGCTTACGCTAAAACGTTGGAGGCATGCACCAGAGCTGTGGTCGATTCTAGGCTGGGGGACGAACATTGCTACTTTCGTCCGCACACCTGAACAGCTTTCCACTCTAAGTATGGGGAAGCTTGGGAGTACCAATGCCAAACCAATCTAGAGCCGTTTTGCAGATTTTTGGAAGGCGTACGACAGAGTTCCGTGAGGTAAGGGTCTAAAGTGTTCTGCAAGAGAATGGGACTGAAAGTCCTCTTTTGAGGGTCATTCAGTCGCCATTCATAAACTGCAGCAGTTGGGTTTGCTTTAACGTTGCTAATTTATGACATTTCACCGTGGCCGTGGGACTTCGTCAAGGGAGCGTCTTGTTACCAGTCCTTTTTATTATATATATGGATTGGGTGTTGCAGCGCAGTCGAGGTGAGGAATGTCTTGCATTGGGCGCATTGAGGGTAATTCATCTGCTCTTTGCAGATGATTTGGTTAATCTCACATCCTCCCAGACGGGATTCCAGAGCTCACTCGGAGGATCTGTGACAGTATGTGCAATTTTTGGGATGAAGGTCAACGGGGATAAATCACAATTTATGAAAATTTCCAGAACTCTTGTTCAACCCTACATGTGAGTCGGGTCCTATTGAAGCAGTTGGAGAAGTTCATGTGTCTCGTAGTATTTTTCATGATTATTGCTGAGCTTTGCGGTAGAGTTGGCCAAGCGTGACCAAAATTGAAACAGCTTGGCAGATCTTGTAATCAGAAAGGCCGATCTTGTTGTCAATGCCAAATAATTGTTTTTTAAACTCAGTATTTGTTCCAACTCTCAAAATGGTCATGAAATTTGGGTTACAACTGAAAAATTAAGGTCGTACTGCTGTGGAAGTTACTCGCCGGGATGAGTTGAAAAACATACAACCCACGAACTCAATGTCGAGCAGTTACTTCTCCAAACAGCAAGAGCTATGCTTCGAGGGTTTGGACACGTGGCACATCACGTTCTCCGACGTGTGCTTAAATGCGACTCCATCTGGAAGGCGTCCCAGTGGAAGAAACAGAACGAGGTGGTTGGACTAGGTCCGAAAACTCGCTTTGTTGCGTCATGATTAGTTAGAGTCGATGGCGGAGTATTGAGTGGCCCCCAAAATGTGATTCAGGGTAGTAGTTAAATTTACTTCATAGTTTATATAGACTTAATGAGGATATCTAAACTTGCCTGTTCTAAGTGTAAGACTTGCGTCCGGATCCGCCTTACCTAAGAGCATTGTCCTTAGCACCGAATGCATGTATACGTGTGGGATCATGGTGAAATTCGAGTTCGCCTGCGTTGAATACGTACTGTGGCTTAATTGCTAAGTTGTTACCAGAGAAATCGTATACTGCAAGAGGGTTGAGGGCATATTGTCCCAATTCTTGCATTTATACCGGATTTTCCACACCAGACGCAGACGGCCCATAAAGGTTCCGAGCCTGAGCAATGGCTGCATTCCATCGGTGACGGTCCTGGGCACACTGCTTCCAGTGATCAAGGCCAAACTGTCTTACACCCGCGATGACTTGGTCTCTGTACCGGGGGTTCGGTCTTCCTCCCCTTCTCGAACCAGGAGGCTCGGATTCAAAGACCCTCTTCATTGACGCGTTGTTGTCCATTTGCTCGATGTGGTCGAGCCAGTGGAGTCGACTTATTTTTGCCTTCCGGACTACATCCTTTCATCGCAGACGGGACCATATGCCCGAATAGCAGAAGAAGTTCAGAAAAAAATAATCGACTGTGTGTGTGTCATACCATAAATAAAAAATAAGGACGCTTCCATCAAGAGGCCAACCTAATCTCATTATTCCAAAAATAGAGCAGGCCTCTGAGGCCCTCCTTGTCGCCCGTTGCAAGTAACTGTAGTCAAACTTTAGCAACCGAATGGTTACTTGCAGAACGCCAACTGGTAGTCCACCAGTAAGATGGCAGAACAGCCCGGACTAGCCGAGTAATGTGTTATTTTCATGTTATGTGCCCCAATCAGTGCAGAATATTTAACAAAAAGCCCTTGGATATGAGTTTATAACCGTCATGATGGATTAGGATTGGCGACTTATATTTATCCATTGGCTCTAGAACAGGACTTTAGTGTATTCTAACGACATGCATGCCTTACCTCGGGTATGTTCTAAGCCCGTACCCGAAATCGGAGGCAAGAATAAAAGTGGAATGAAACGGAATGGAAGAATTGACAGAGTTGAGAGAGTGGGTTATCCCATCTTCAACCGGATTGTCTCGCCTCCCAGATCTCACCGAGACACCGGCCCCAGTACTCTCACAAAACGCGCGCTATCAACGCATTCAATCCAAGATTAATTAGTTATTCCTAATCGGAGATGGTCTGCAGTCGGCGGAGACGGTCTCCTTAACAACCTACGCCAACCTTTCTCTCGAACGGTTTCCAGGCAAAAGTGCCTGTCTGTGTGTCTTTGTGTTGCCCCAGACAGCCAGGACATGATGTCCTTGAAAGTTCACCCAGCTCGAGCACTCAGAAATCTTGACTGCGTCTGTCATTGACTCATAATCATGTTTGGCATTTGCTAAGGACTCCCCTTGTCCCCTCCCTGTCCGTGAGACAGTGCGCATAAAGTCCGTGCATGAGTGAATCTAGATCAAATCTACCGACAAAATGACAAAATGTCACCTGGATACATAGGGCTAAGTACATCACGGACAAAACATGCGTTCAACATTTTGATTAACACTAAGTGAACGGTACGTCTACCATATACGGCTCGCAACACCCCCGCAACACTTTCATTTTGATTAAGCAGTCAAATCCCGGCCCGGACTGCCCATGATAGAGCAATTAAAGTTTACATGTGCCGCAGCAGCTTGTCACGCAACAGTTGAGCACGTCAGCGCTTAAAGAGTCGACTGCTCATGCAATCTCAAGTGCTGCCGCCGATGTGAAAGAATAAGGCACCATTGACTGAGCGCGCCGTTCGAAGATAATTGATTTTAAAAATGTATACCACCGTCCTGCGGAGCAGAGATGAGAGAAGAGAAGCCAACACTGGCTGAGGCATGAGAATAAATAAAGGTTGTCGAACCCGTGGGTGAATTTTGTCTCGTAAGTTCTAAAGAAGGTGAACCGAATGACACCCAAACCCTCTTTTCGGCGAATGCCAAGAGGTATTAAGGGATTATGGGGTTATTGTTTGAGTCTTTGGAACTCAATGTTAATTAATTTACCCGTCCGCCCGCATGAATTCGTTAATGTGTGTGCCATCGTGTGAAAATGTTTTCATACTGTCTTGGGGTCAGTGATGGAATTAGTTGTAATTTGGAGAGATTTGTGGTTGGATCCCTATTCAATGCTAACTGGAGCGACCTTTGAAAGGGGCCAGTGGACAATGGATTTGGTCTTAAATTGTACCCTCAGTTTGATATTGAGTAAGACGCACAGTGGGGCAGTTGACCCCATAAGATGGCAAGAACTTGTAGCATGAGGAGTACGAAAATGTTTTTTTCTGCAACTGCAAGTAAATTTCAAGGGTTTTTGGGAAGGCGGAATGTTGCTTTAAGGTGGTATGTACAATTTTCGATGTTCGATTCCACAGATGTACACCATAATGAAGAAATGTCTACGGGATGTCAAAGAGGTATGGACGGAAGGGTTCAACGTAATATTACGACCCGATCGACAGAAGGTTGGGCTGTTTCCAATGAATTATTTTAAAGAGTTCTATGCATGATCTGTATTTTATGAATGCGTCTAATTCACATCCTTGGAGAATGCGGCATTGTTCCCAGACATGATCAAATGGAAGGATAAAAACATACCGTGCAGTCGCGTTGATTGCTTTTAACAATTCTTGCATTGATCAATTATCACTGTCGGCAAACAACTCACACTCAAACGCTAATAGAGGTACCATGAGTGCTTTGGCAAATTTCAGCTTGACACTAATAGGGAGTATAAATTTGCTAATTACCAGACCCCTTCCTCATTTTCTTCTTGTGGTGCTACAGTCCGGAGCAAAACTGGGCTTCAGTCAACAATCCTCTCTAGCTGGCACGATCCTTAGTCAACTGCCTCCAATTTCGCCATCCAAGTTGGTTGAGGTCCTTCTCCACTTGAATGCGCCATCGGGTTCGTGGTCGTCATCTATTGCGTTGTCTCACTGGTACGAAGTCGAAGACTCTTCGAGCTGGAGCGGTGTTGTCCATGCGCTCAACATGGCCAAGCCATCTTAGGCGTTGAACCTTCAACGCAAACAGGACCAACTGAGTCTTCATCAGCCCTTGAGATAGTTCAGTCTTCCCCGCCATACAGCAGGACAGGGATGATCAAGGTCTTATATAATGTGAGATTGATCCTTCGTGAGAGGGCTCTACTACTCAATTGCCTCTTGAGCCCAAAGACAGCGGTTGACAAGAGTTACTCCGCGTTTATTCTTGGCACTGATGTTGTTCGCACTATTAACTTGGTCGCCAAGGTAGATAAAGTCCTTTACTACCTCGAAGTTGTAGCTTGGTGACACTACGAGTGCCTTGACAATTTTTAGCTTGACATTAATGGGGAGTATACATTTCCTCATTGACAGACCTCTAAGGGACGCATAAACCTTGGATAATATGCTGTCGATATGGTCAGTCTATGTTAGTTCACTATTACACATTGTACCAGGATTTATTACACAGGTAACATATTTCAAAACTACAGAGTGGGAGAAAGAGAGACAGAGATTGGTTTGATCTAGGCTTTGTCATAATTGAGCTTTAGAGCATTTTCTTCAGTCCACTTCGTAATCGAGCACACATCCTCGTTTAATTTAGCAACTGAATACCAACAACCATACCAAGGGGAAAACTAAGGTATACTTGTACATAATCTGCATATTTGAAAATTGCTCGAAGAGAACATTGAGAATAATAACGGACCGAGAATAGAACTTTGGGGTACTCCATTGTGGACAACAGTTTTGAGTTACACCAAACAGCCTGAGTATCGTTAGTAAGGTACGAGAAAATTGATTTATTAGTTGGACCACATATGTTGAATTGGGTGGACAATTTGTGACATAATATGGACGGGTTTACACCGTCGAATGCTTTCAAAAAGTCAAGTAAGGCTAATAAGGCTGTTTTATCTTCGGCAATGGCTATTCGTATGTCATCAGTTCCATTTAGTTAGGCTGTAACACAGCTATGTCCCTTACGGAATCTTGCATAGATGCATAGAACTTAGAAGGTTGTAATCCTTAATTGGAGGGCATGAGCTTAAGTTGATTGCTCTCAACTTGGCGAGGTACCAGCAGCGATCCGCAGGTCAAGTTGACATACAGTCTCCTAGTGTCGCCCTCTGGATAGCGTCTGCAGTAACCTCCTTCGAGGTGAACCAATGTATGCAGCGGCTGTCCTGGGGCCAGAACTAGGACTCGGTCCTCCAGTTTCGGTGGTTACGCGTGGGGGTAACTTTCACACCGTGCAAAAATAAATAGTTACGAAGCAACAACAAGCCTCGGATATGAATGATCTTACCGCTGATGACCCTACCAGACGACATAACGGCACGGCTTTTCGAATCGGCACGTGGAATGTCAGGACGCTTAACAGACACCGTGCAGCCGAACAACTTGCGAAGGCCCTGGACCGCTATAAAGCGGACATTATAGCAATCCAAGAGATGTGATATTACTACAGTGACTGTTACAAAGAACATGGTCAGTGCACATTTTGATGCGGATCTGTCATCAGCAGCAGACTTAGGCAAAAAGTCTTGAGCTTTAGGTGTATTTGCGAACGCTTGGTGGCGATCCGAATAAAGGCTAAGTTCGTCAAACATAAGCCTCATTTGTGAGCACGCAACCAATTACTGCTTCTACGAGCTCCTCGACGAAACGAAAACTTACTAGCAATGTCCTAGCTTTGACGTCAAGATCGTCCTTGGTGACTAACGCCAAGCTGGGCAAGAAGGGCATCTTTGGCAGAGAAATCGGACGACACAGCCTATACGACACCACCTCCAATAACGGATTTGGGCTAGTTGACTTCTCCGCGGAGCGCAACCTTAATGTAGCAAGCACACGGTTCCCACACCTTTACATCCACAAAGGAACATGGGGATCTCCAGATCAATGTACAATCAACCAAATTGATCATATTTTCCGGACCACGCGAAATCATCAAAATGCTGCGAAGAAATTTAACGTCGCACGGCTACAGTCGCAGGAGATCGCTGGAGAATTAACCGATCTAGTCTCCCTTCATCTCTCACAGAGTCCCATGCCGCCGTCATCAAGTCCTGTAAATATGTGGCAATACTGCCAAGAAGACATCAGAAGAGCCACAACCGATGTTCTAGGTTTCACTTTGCCACCAAAAAGAATTCCTTGGTTCGATGAAGAATGTCAGCGAGCACATGCAGCCAAAGAGGAAGCGTACAGGCGCTGCAAAGAAGGACGAGAGCTGCAGCAGAAAGGATAGGAAGAGCACCGGATTCTCAGAAAGAAAAATAAAGAGCATGAGAAGCTCGCGATCAAAGAGATTTAGGGATATTACTGCACGGACGGTGTTCGAAAACTCTTCTTTTCTTCTTCTTCTTCGTGTGGCGCTACAGTCCGGGGTGAACCTGGGCTTCGGTCAACATTCCTCTCCAGCTGGTGCGATCCTTAGCCAGCTGCCTCCAATTTCGCACTCCAAGTTGGTTGAGGTCCTTCTCCACTTGAGTGCGCCATCGGGTTCGTGGTCGTCCTCTATTGCGTTGTCCCACTGGTTCGGAGTCGAAGACTCTTCGGGCTGGAGCAGTGTTGTCCATGCGCTCAACATGGCCAAGCCATCTTAGGCGTTGAATCCGTAGACGCCTGACTAGCCTCATGTCGCTGTACAGCCCGTACAATTCGTGGTTGGTTCGAAAACTCTACAAACAGTTAAAAGGAACAAGTCATTCAAGTTCGCAAAAACCGAACGGAAGCCCGCAAGGACTAGTAGTAGAATTACAGTCGGCGCTGGGAAATTGGAAAGAACACTTCTGCGGACTGTATAAAGGCAAGGACTACCAAATTACCGCTGTCAGGCAGAATAATCCATCGCAGATAGAATGATCGAGATAGATGTTCGAAATGTCAGTGCTTGACAAGTGGTCGAGTGCAAGGTACGCGAAGGAGCAACGTCTGCGAATCATACAAAGTTTCTGAAAATTGTCGGTTTGTTCATTTTTGGAGAACGCCCGATGCTCCGTCAAAGTCGGTAAAGATTGTAGCGAGACCTTTGATGTGAAAAAAATGATTCACACAAGGCGACGCACTGTCATGTAATTTCTTTAACATCATTCTCGAGAAGATCTTGCGGAACTCAAATGTCAACACCAGAATTCACAAAATCTGTGCAACTGCTCGCATATGCCGTTGACACTGACATCAACGGGCTCCATGAATTGGTATGGACTTGGACTTAAGCACACGTTGCAATCGGTTTATTGATGAATAAGCATGGTGAGTGTGACTTGCTCTCGAGAGATGGACCGTTTGACTTTTTTTGTGGGTCTGCGCTGAGTCATTGGATTATGCCAGCAAGTCGACGACGAAGCAAGAACTAAGAGCCAAATTCGAACGCGAACTAGTGGCGGAGTCGTTGATAATTGGGTCCAACGAATCGACTACTGTACACGTTCCCGCTGTGACCATATAAACGAAGAGAAGATGAGCTCCAATCGTAATTGTTTTGATTGTACTTCAAGCCGAAAATGAAATTTTTGAAAATCTCAAGTGCCTCAAGTCCTTATTGGAAAACCCTTTATAAGAGCATAACAGAGTCCGTTGGTCGGAATACCTGTCAAGACAAACGATATTTTTCAATTTGCCATCTGGCATTAAAGAAACATCGGCGAAAAAAAGTTTCGATACCGAAAATAAACGCCAAAAAATCCAATCGAGCCAAGTTGAATTCATATCCCACTTGGATAATGCAGAAACCAAACTTTTCCAACGACTTCCAAAGGGCCGCTCATAAAGTGGTCAAGGGACCGCGAACGAAGCAAAGTGCGATGTGAGATGAATGTGCAATACTGTGGCCACATAAATTTGCTCATCCAAATCCGGTCTGGGTCCTCGATTGAAGAACGTCTCGCTTTGTTTCAACCACGTTGCTTGCATTCAAACAAAAGCGGGCCCTGCTTTTATTCGCTCAGACATCAATCCGTCCGTCCTACACTCAAAGTAGCAATCACCACCGCAAATCACAAGTCCAATTACAAGCAGCAACTCATCGCAAAATCCCAGCACAAAACAACCCCCGCCAAGCAAACAAAAGGACAGTACACAAAAAGAGTACACAAAGAAAAAAAAAAAAAAAGCGAAACGAACAAAAATCCTCAAACAAATAAAATTGTGAAATTGCGCTTGTAATTCACCCGCCAAGTGCTTAGTGGAACAAAGTCATAAAAAAAAAGAAACCAATAAAAACAAGTCGGCAGTAGCGCGCCTGAAAAGAATCCGCAACATTCAGTAACCGCAGCACCAACCCCCTGCAGCCGTTCTTCAACACCGCCCGGCCGGGCTTCATCCCAAAACCAGAAACTAATTTATCATACCGAAAGCAGAAGGAAACAAAACAAAGCAAAAAAATGCGGAAGAATCTCCTAGAAAACTGCAACTATTTCAAAACCAACACGAAAGTCACGACCACGAGGTAATGCCTGCCGTCTATGCCAACCGACTCTCCGGCGATGCGGACCCTCCTTGCCGGACACACACTGCCCCACCAACCCACTCGCAAGTCATCGACATTTCGCAAAGAGGTTGCGGATTCCATCGCATCCCCTGCTGGACGACTGCTGCTGGTCACACAACAGCAGAGAACAATGCATGCAGTGACCTAGACCAGAGCACGGCCCGTGCCTGTAATTCCTAGTAAGAGCCGGCATATTTTGCAAAATATTATAAATTTATTATTTCCTTCATTTTATGTGCGCTAAATGAAAAGATGGCCGCAAGAAAATTTATGGTAACCCTCACCGAGAGTGCACCTGACCTGCAGCGCACGCCGCCCGACGGATGGATGGATCGAGTCCATGGACTGGGCCCACGAGTCAAGGTGAAATTCAAAACACGAAGCAGAAGCAGAAAGAAGTCGCAATTCCAAGTACTATCTCGACTTAATTGCATTTGTCTTACTCGCTACTCTGTTCCTCTCTCAGCCCTCGTCTGCACAGTTGCCTCATTTACTGCTTAAGCTTGTGTGCACACATAGGGGATGTCGAAGCGGGGATGAAACCGCGGCGCTGCATGAATATTCATTAAAACCAAGCAAACAAGCGAAAGAAAGAAAAAAAAAACAAAAACAAACGAAAAATGCGAAGCAGAGAAGGTGTTGACCAGAAAATTATCCGACCGCAGGTGAAACAAATTAGGGACTTAAAGGGTTCAGACGGACTGCTCGGCGGCTAGCTGTTGGAAGCAGATTATTACTCATCTCATATGAAAGGGGTGAAGGTGACGTCCTTATGTGCCACAAGGGCCACGACGGGAAAACGTGTGTGGGTGAGGGCTGTGTTCTGTAAAACCGCATTTAATGAGCTTACGCCTAAGAGGGCTCGCAGGGGAGCAGGCATTAGTGGCCTCAGCGGGCACTCATCAGATCAGCTTAGCTCCATTGTGTTGCCACGCGGATTGGTTTGGCAGTTGATGGTGGGCCAAATGCAAGCTTCTTTTCATAAATACAATGAAATGAAGAAAACTTAATGCTTTCCATCTATTTTTGGCTTCATTAGTGGGAGTAACCGTCGTTTGAGTGGGTGTCTCGACTGGCATAGCAGTAGCGCAGCGAATTCCGTAAATTCTGGGTTCAGTCTGATTGGATGTTGTTTTCTGGATTATTGGCATACTATCGGTCCATCAGGGTTACCCACAAAAGAAGGGCGTTCAATCGCAGCTTCGAGGCGGGCAATGGACATAGCCAAGACGTATGACATGCTGCGTAGGATGACGCGTCATCCAAATCCATGTCTTCAATTGCAGTAAGAAAAGCCGGTAAAAATTGCTCCTTCCACAGTTGAGAGTGATTCGAGTGACTCGAAACGTTGTTCCGAGCCTCGGTTTGACGTTAGGTTAGGTTATTGTTGATTTGATCGCAACCAGATAAAACCATAAAAACCCTTTCCTTCACTGGTATTCGAACTGGGGACCCCTCTGACCAGGGCAGGCACCAACAGCTCCATCCAACCGTTTCGGTTTGATATTTGTGTATTGAGTCTCTCTAGGCCACAGCTGCCAGGATGTCATCAGTGAGCACCGTACGACGAAGAGGACCATGGTAGTTGTCCGCATTTAATGAGCTTACTTCACAAATTTGTGCACAGCAGTCCCGGGGTGTGTTTCAGTTTCCGGCCAAAACTTCTTCTCCAAAAACGCTCTGGTCTATACAGCACTCACTGTGGATAGAGGTTTTCAATACCTCCACCATTGGCATTTCGTTCCGCAGGTATACAAGACAACTCTGCCAGAACCTTAAGAAAGAAGGATGTTTTCCCCAGCAATGAAAGCTATCACTCCACCGCTCGTCACCAAGAAGTTGCAGTTCTGGAGACGTTCGAGAAATCACGCCTTTCACATTTCTCCAAGCGCTAACAATTCTCATTCTAAGTGTCTTCCGAGAGCATCTTCCAAATTTGATAAAACTCATGTCATTTTTTAAGAACTTGTTGCGATATTTATGACGTCCCATATGTCAAGAGTTACAGCAGAACATATAAATTTGAAAAACAGAATTTTATTGGAATTTCATTTGGTTTTTATTATAACGAACTTAAACTTAATTAATTTGAATTGCCGCCAAAACTATGTTCGGATTTGACAGGAAACCAACAAACTACCCAAGACTCAACACAGAAATTGCTTGGTCTAAAAAGAGCAGTGTGGGGAAATTTTGTATTCTCTCTGAGAGTGGACATTCGACATCGTTCTGTACTGATTATTTTGGGTACGGGAAAAGACCTTATATCCGATGTAAAGGATGGTGTTCAGTGTTACCATATTATATTTATTTATCAGGCAGACGAACCATGAAGGGTCTGAGCCTGAGCAATTGCTGCCTTCCATCGGTGACGGTCCTGGGCACGCTGCTTCCAGTCATCAAGGCCAAGCTGTCTTGCATCCGCGATGACTTGGTCTTTGTACCGGAGGTTCGGTCTTCCTCTCCTTCTCGAACCAGGAGGCTCGGATTCGAAGACCCTCTTTGCTGGAGCGTTGTTGTCCATTCGCTCGATGTGGCCGAGCCAGTGTAGTCGACGGATTTTTGCCTTCCGGACTACATCCACATCCTTGTACAGCCCGTAGAGTTCGCGGTTGTGTGTTCTCCTCCATTCGCCTTCCTCGCAGACGGGAACATATATCCGACTTAGAATTTTTCTTTCGAAGGCACCAAGAATCAGCTCTGCAGCCTTACTTAATTTCCAGCTTTCGGCTCCATAAAGTAGGACTGGCAGGATAAGGGTTTTGTAGAGCATGACTTTGGTCCTTCGAGTCAGGAGTTTCGAGCCCTGTTGTTTTGACAGACCGAAGTAGCATCGGTTGCCAAGGGCGATTCTACGTCGGATCTCCACTACGATGTCATTCGTGGAGTTTACATTTGCCCCGAGGTAGACAAACTCCTTTACTACCTCGAAATTGTAGCTGTCGATTGTAACGTTTTGGCCTAGGTGGTGTGCGGCGGATCGTTGTTTGCTCGACAGCATATATTTTGTTTTGTCCTCGTTGACCTTAAGACCAGCTCGTTTCGCCTGTTCCTCAATTGCCGTGAAAGCTTCCACGATGGCACGTTGGGACCGCGCGACAATGTCGATGTCATCCGCTTATCCCAACAGCTGGACTGACTTGTAGAAGATAGTGCCTTCCGTGTTGACTTTTGCCCGCCGCACTATCTTCTCCAGTACCAGATTGAAGAAATCACACGACAGCGCATCTCAGTGTTACCATAGGGACTCCATAAAGTCAACAGGACTAATTCTTTTAGCTTGACTCGGGGACTCATAATTTTTTGATTTGACTTATTTTTTTAAGAACAAAATTAATTAACACCCGACGTTACCATTTTCATAAATTTGCAAGGTGTGAATTATGCTTTAATGCTTTAATTTTCCTGAAGGCTTTAAAGTGCCCGAGCACATTGTAGTACTGCACCCAGGAATGGCTCTGGCCAGACTTCGAGACTGAAAACAACTGTAGTCGTAGCTCCATAAATGGCTCCAAAACCTTTGAAGGGTCCGACAACATAAGACTGTACATCTTATTAACAATCAGTTTTCTAAGCGGAAACCCATGATAAACTATATTTAAAAAACAAGTGTGATGGTTGGATCTCTCGACAGCACTATCTCAGAGCCTAACTCCCCAGGATGTAGATGGACCAAGTATTTGCTCCCAAATCCCGCGGCGCCGCTTCCTTGGTGTCCCTTGACAGAAAACACTGCAGATGACTTAGCGGCGTAATAACGGGCCACTACAACTTTGCTAAGCACTGGGCTTAAGCGAAGATACCCTCTGCGATGCCTGTGGAGAGGACGGGTTCACGGCAGAGCACTTCTTTGTCACTGTCCCGTCATTGTTTGGATCAGGTGGCAGGTGCTAATGTGGTTAGAGCTGATTCTGTAGGCCCCTTACCGCAGAAGCGCCTGCTGATCTTCCTCCTGGTATTACAATGGACCAGTCTTTAGTCCAAGTACTCCAGTGTAGTATCAATATATCTAAATCGTCATACTGGTTCCTTTGTGTTTTTTTAGCTCCCACATACGGAGGCCTTGTTATCAAAAACCGTTGTTGGGACTCATTTATTTCCAAAATCACTCGTTTTTAAGATTCTGCGACTCATAAACAGTTTAAGCTGTGTACCACTGGATGTTTCAGCTATTATCATTTAGGCAACACTGGTTTAAACAGCTGACTCACGTTTCGTGTTTTGTTTCACTGTCAAACATCTTCAGTAATTTAACCATGAATCGTCTTACAAACGAACAACGGTTGCAAATTATTGAATTTTATTATCAAAATGCATGCTCTGTTAAGAAGGTTCATCGCGCGCTTCTTCCGAAAAATTGTGTTCAGCGACGAAGCTCATTTTTGGCTCAATGGGTACGTAAATAAGCAGAATTGTCGATTTTGTAGTGAATATCAGCCAGAAGCATTGCAAGAGCTACCCATGTATCCAGAAAAGTCAGTTTGGTGCGGTTTGTGGCCTGGTGGCATCATTGGACCGTGCTTCTTCAAAGATAATGCGAATCGTAACGTAACTGTGAATGGGGAGCGCTACCGTGAGATGATATCCAACATTTTTGGCCCAAAATGCAAGAGCTTGACTTGCAGGACATGTGGTTTCAACAAGACGGTGCCACATGCCACACAGCATCCGCAGCAATGGGCTTATTGAGAGGCGAGTTCGGTGAACCTTTTATGTCACGTTCGGGACCGGTCAATTGGCTGCCTAGATCGTGCTATTTAACGCCTTTAAACTATTTCTTGTGGGACTATGTTAAAGTGCACTATGGGACTATGTGCAAATCCGCTTCATTTGACGCATTGGAGACAACATTGAAGCATTTAATTGTGAGATACCGGCCAAAATGTTGGAAAGAGTATGCCAAAATTGGACTAAGCGGATGGACCATTTGATGCGCAGTCAAGGTCAACATTTGGATGAAATAATTTTCAAAAATTAAATTATATGGACCGTACTACCGATTCAAATAAAGATTTCATGCATTTTTTCTGAATATATGTTTTTTTTTTTTGAACAACTTTCCTATGGCTTTTAAGAAATCACCCTTTAACATTGAATGGAATCGGAATTTGCTCCTCTTCAAAGAAGTACCAATCTGAGTCATCGGTATTGATGTCACCTGACACATATCTTGCCAATGGAATGAGATAAATTCAAACGGATAAAAGATTAAAAAAAGAGCTATTCCGAAAGTTGGCGTTTACTGTAACGCAATTTTAGGTGGACGATTACTCGTGAACATATTTGGGCAAATACCAGTTGCAACTTGGGAAGCCGTCATCGAAAATTGATTTTCTTGTACTTCGTAGTCGCATGCTTCCACGAAGCTATATCCAAGCATTAAATATCGAGCACTGATTTTTAAGTCTTAAAGTAGACCCACCCTGTATTACCTGCTGGGAACTCGATTTCCTTCAATTTTCGCGAAAACCTTCACGTCCACTCACTCAACCGATTGTCAAAATCAAATATGCGTTTCGCTGTCGAATCTTGCCGTCTCCATATTGCAGTCGGAGAAACTTTTCGGACTTACGCCCGCGTACCTACTTGCAAACTTCCGTGTGTACACACTGTTTTAACTTAACTTCTGGATGATTTAAGTTGCTTCATCAAGTCATCAAGAAACTGCAAACTTGAGATAGTTGCCTGCATAAGCAATCCAGACGCAAATGCGTCCACGCCGAGACTGCTCTATTGTCCGCCCAGAATGGCAAGCCCTTGATGAGAAAATCCCGAATTCTGTTGTTAATGTTTAATATTCAGGCGGTCATGGTAATAATGCTGCGATAATATACGAGCAGCAAGCTGGTCTCGAAAGATTGTAATTAACAGCATGTGCGTCTGTGTGCGTGCATCGAAGCGACAACGAACGATAGTGTGCGTTAACTTATCCTAAAAGCGATCTCTCTGCAGCACATCTGCAGACGGAGACTCGCAATTTCCGTTGCCGGGCATGGAGTCTGAGTATTTAATTTGATACACGACGGACCCATGGGAGAACTCCACACACACACATAGGAACTACACCACAGAGAGCAGGAATAAAGAGAAGAGCCATCTCGAGTTCGAGAGAAGAGAATCAAAGGACCCCATCGTGCTGTGTGCGTGTGTATAGGGAGACTTAATAAAACAGCGATGCGTAAATATCCTTATCCGGCTCTTAATACAGCAAACAGCAGCGGCAAATAAATCCGGTACTCATGCAACTGTCATCCTTCGTCACTGCGAACAACATCATCGCCAGGCGGCGATACTTACTGTACGTTACGATACGATGATGGCACCGGGCACGGACGTGGATGGGTGGCGGAACTCTCGTGCGGAAGTACGCCACACTGTTTCGTCATACTTTTGTCACTTTTACTTTCCGCATCGGTGGCGCGGATGAAATTCCACTTAAGTGAATGCGAAAACGTGACTTTTGTCATTAATCCCTCAGCGTGTGATTTCTGATTATGAATGGCTACAATTATATATATAACTAGGCCAACATAAATAAATACGCACTTCGCCGTTTCGTTTCAAGTTGTGCGACACTTGGTTCACGCAGCCATGTTTGATTGGGAGTGGTGCGAAGAGTCCTAGTGCTTATTTTTGCTTTGGTTGATCATTGAATGTTGAACAAGCTTAGCACGAACATCAGTTGTGTCAGTGGTTTGCAGGTGTTTGAGAGGAAATATTTGATAGACGACCCTAAAGGGCAGTTCATATGGGCAGTGAACTGCGAACGCAAACTTTCGGAAACAACCCTTTCCGAGGAAATACAGGCAAAAAGTTATATTTATTGGTATGCGATGTTACCACAAGGACTCTATAGAGTCAAAAGGACTCATTTTTTTTATCCTGACTCGGGGGCTCATCATTTTTTGATTTTAATCATTTTTTCAAGAACAGTTTACCCAAACACGTGACGTAATTTTATTCCACATTCCCATTTGCTTTAATATTTCCTGAATGCTTTCATTTAAAAATACTAGTACTGCATCCAGAAATGGGGTCGTATCTTCATGGGTCCAAGGCCAACGAAGGGCACCGCGCTGGTGTATCCGTTTAGGCCTGTACACCGTATGTAAATTTGCGATCCTAATGGCAACAAGCCATATTCTAAAGAACAGGTGGACGGGTCGACCAGTCTGTGTCTGCGTTCACAGTCAGGCTGTGCTATAGGCTTTACCCAATTTTTTAACCACCAAGATAGGAATGCAAATCGTCTCTAAATTTGTTTGGCAGTCAAAATTCACAAAAACTCATCTGGATCCCTGACAAGGATCAGAGGCAAGACAGACCTGAACCTGCGCTCGGACCACCTGCGTCTGTGGTTAGGTTTTCCATCGATAATTGGACCTCTCGAGGCACGACTCTCCAATAGGTGTATTAGATAGACCAAGCGTTCACCCCCAAACGTCTGTAAGAAAGCCGCGGCATGCTTGTTGTATTAGCAAAGATACCATCTGAGACGCCTGTGGAGAGGATGACGGCACCTCGGGTGACAGATTTTCGGCGCTGCTGTCGTGTAAGCTGATTCTGTAGGCCCATCATCACGGAAGCGCCTGCTGGTATTCAGAAGGCATTGTTGGTTGCTGCCGGGTAGTATAATGGACTAGTCTTGAGTCTGAGTGCACCTGTGTAGTATTTAAACCACCAACAACAAAAAAACTTGTTTCACAAAAGAGTCATTGAGTTATCAAAAACCTTTGCCCGGATTCATTTATTTTGAAAATAAAACACTAATTATGAATGGGAAAGTAAAAACATTTTATTCAAACTATTGCCCATTGTTTTCTACACATTTTGACCACCTTTCTGGCAATTTGTGAATACCACGCCAACAAAATTGTTCGTCTTTTAAAGCAAACCAATCAGACACCCAATTCTCGACTTCTTCGTAGGAATCGAAGTGCTGCTCAGCCAATGCGTGTCCCATCGATGAAACCAAATGGTAGTCGGAAGGAGCCAAGTCTGGTGAATACGGCGGGTGGGGTAGCTGCTCCCAACCAAGTGTTTTGATTGTATCCTGAAGCGGTTTAGCTTTGTGTGCAGGTGCATTGTCATGGAGCAAAATTACCTTGCCGTGTCTTCTGACCAATTCTGGTCGTTTCTCGATCAATCCATGGTTCAAATTGATCATTTGTTGTCGGTAGCGATAAGTATTAAATGTTTTAATGGCTCGTGGTGTACCACACCTATCTGCTCCCACCAAACACACAGCATTGTCTTCTTGCCGAATCGATCTGGTTTTGCAGTCGATGTTGATGGTTGTCCCGGACTAACCCATGATTTTTTCCGTTTAGGATTCTTAAAACAAATCCATTTTTCATCGCCAGTGACAATCCGATGCAAAACCGATTTCCTTACGTGTCTTTGAAGCAAAATTTCACAAGTATTTTTTCGGTTTTCCATCTGCCATTCATTCAATTCACGTGGTGCCCATTGTCCACACTTCTGGATCTTTCCCATAGCTTTTACCATAAACGGCCAGACATTGTTTGTTGTGCAACATTTAACATTGCTGCCATTTGCTTTTGACTCAAAGTGTCATCTCCATCCAATACCGTTTGCAATTCGGCGTCTTCAAACTTTTTTGGTGGTCTTCCACGTTCTTCATTTCTCACACCAAAATCATTACTTCTGAACCGTTGAAACCATCTTTTGCATGTTGCTTCTGATAGAGCATGATCACTATATGCCTCGACAAGCATTCGATGCGACTCTGCAGCACTTTTCTTCAAATGAAAACAAAAAATTAATGTTTTCCGCAAATCATCACTTTCTGGTAAAAAATTCGACATTTTTAACTCGATGAAAAAATATGATTTTGTCTGTTCAATGACTTGATGTATACTAAATATTTTTCGAAGATGTCATAGCAAACATACAAAAAAAAAAAAAATAAGGGCTCGTTCACAACAAATGTTCCCTATCGAGACATTTGTATCTTGACGCTCACAGGGTACACCTACTGGTACACCTGGTATTTGCTTATTTTTCCTAAGGGTCAGTCCTCAATCCAGTGACCAGACACTTCCAAGTCTCGCAGTTAAGATGCCCCTGCTCACTTGCGCTGAAAATGCCTTCTTTCTTTTCTAAGTGATTAAATTTGAGTACACAACTTAAAGCCGCCTAGCATCGCCCCCAAAACTACAGCCACTTCATGGTTTAACCCACAGCTCCGTCCTTATATGAGGCCACATAATGTTCTACAGACGATCCATTAGCCGTGTTTAAAGTTTAAAAGTCGATAAAACAGCAGGCAAATGCTGTTTCCGGTGCCAAGGACCCAGGGTGAATTTCCATTTGCTTACCACCACCGGTTGAGGGTTAAACGCTTGACCGTTCCTGTTTGTATGTTTTTTCTCCGTTTTTTTGTTGTGTTGTGTCCCTGCTTCAGATTTAATTGACAATCATCGCCTGGTGAAATGACCTACCTGAAATGTCGCATGGAATATCCGCCTTTGCTACCCAATTCACCTGAACAACAGCAGGGGGATGTGCACCGTCGCTGGCAGCAGTCAGGACAGCAATCTGAAGTCAACAGCAAACTCCCTAATGGTTTGGTCAACAGCCAACAACGGCAACGTTGGGGTGACTTGGATAGTTTTTGCTGCAGCCCCTTAAAGGGTTATCTCAAAGGACTTCAGGTTTCCATCGAAAGGAAACCACAGAAACCAAAAAATGCTCTCTACGATGAGCGCTTAATAGGCCATGCACTCCCTGCTGCATGCAGGGGGCATAGCACATGAGCGTGTTGGCACAGGGGCCCGGACATTACCGATGACATTCGATTCCGTTTGTCATTTTCGACGTTCTGCCTCTGAGACTGAAGATTGAATTCGAGATGAATGACCTGCAACCATAAGTTCGATTGCATCCCGAGAGCACTCCAATTTCAGCCACTGCATCCGGACAAGACGCGCACCCGACCGCACGGCCATACTGTACGCATCGTCTGGCAAATGGTGGTCGGGAATAGATCCTTTTGTAATCATCATCCTGTCAGATAGCTACTGTATGTCGTTGCTCTCTGTGATGTGCGGCAAGGCAGCAGAACAAATCTTCCGATTAAACGTATCTCTGCTGGTGCCTCATCGTGCGGATTGCGGCAAAGAAGATTGATTACCCCCTGATTGGAGTAATCTACGTATTCCACTGTCGGTAATTAATCTCCGTAAGCTGAGCCAGAATTGTGTTGATAACGTCAAGCAATATTGAATGGAACTACATGTTTAATGAGATACTGATGGGGTTTATTTTGTCTCCCATGCTGTTGTTTAGATAAGACGGATACACACTCGTTTAGTGGAAATGTCGAGGTGTCACGCAATCGAGTAGTTTTCGTTCAAGCTTTCTATGTGTTACAGCTACATAGTGCTGTAGGGGAGCATACTGTGATTACAAAAAATAAGCTTCGGACAACTCAATCGTAAGTTGAGAGAATGTGTTGCAATGTCGCTTGTTGAGCTTAGCATTCACACGCGATCTGGCAAAAGGGCATGTTTGACATGTGCATGAAGTTTAAATTTGCTGTCACACTGGTATGCCCAACATCGTCCATGGACCTGCAATAAATAGAAAGGTAGAGTTAAGAAAAACTGCAGAACTCTGGTTTTATAGACTGTAAGCAAGGAGACGCGTTAAAGAAAATTCAATAACTTGACAAGCACAGTGGGCCCAAATGCACCTGTAGTTAGTGTTAAAGCGACTAAGGCACATTTTCACTTCAGTGGATTCGTCAATAAGCAGAATTGCCGCATTTGGGCGAATGATAATCCTAGACACAAAGAATGACTCTTTGGTGCGGTTTATGGTCTGGCGGCATCATCGGGCCGTATTTTTTTCCAAAATGAGGCCAGTCAGGCAGTTCCTGTGAATATTAACGAACTTTTTATGGACCGAATTGGAAGATATGAATGTGGACGATATGTGGTTTTAACAGGACAGTGCAACTTGCCACATATCTAACGAAACAATGGCTCGTTTGCGCGACAGATTCAATGGCCGTGTTATCTCACGTGGTGATGATGTGGGTGGCGCTACAACCCGTAGAGGGCCAGGGCCTAGCTTCTCAGCAATCACTCGTGTTGTGCGTGCTATTGTTCTCTCACGAGTGGAAGGGACCTACAGTTTTACGCCGACTCCGAACGCCCAAATTTGAGAAGCTTTTTCTAGACAGGAAATACTCTTTGAGCATTGTCAGTGACTCGAAAGAGGTGGGGCCGTGAAAATTATTTTCGTCGCTCAGGGCTGGAATCGAACCTACGACGTCGAGGTTGGGGTCGACGCACGTACCCACAACGCCACGGGCCACCATCGCTCACGTGGTGGCGATGTTAATTGGCCGTCAAGATCATGTGATTTGACTGCGTGGGATTTTTATCTTTTTTAAAGAGACACATTAACGGCATAGAACCTCAATTATGCTTCAGCGCTATTGAAAATTTGGACCATCGGATGGAAGCACACTGTAGTCGAAAGAAATTAATTTAACTATTTCAGTTGAATACTTTGTTGCGAGACTGTATTTGTTCTCTATTTGTCGCTATCTGATCGTATGATTCACCCGAAATGTCTCCAAAGATTTTAATAACATTAAATGTACTGCAATCTAACGAGAGTATAAATGTCTCAGCGAACATACATTACAGCTTCTGTTAATAAACGACACACAAGCAGAGAGTTGTTTGTCTTTGGTTTCACTTGAAAAACTTGAAAACTGAAAAATATTTAGCATACATCAAGTCATGGAACAGACAAAATCATACTTTGTGTTTGTGTTAAAAATGTCGAATTTTGTACCAGAAAGTGATGATTTGTGGAAGGCATTAATTTTTTGTTTTCATTTGAAGAAAAGTGCTGCAGAGTCGCATCGAATGCTAGTCGAGGCATATGGTGATCATGCTCTACCAGAAGCAACATGCCAAAGATGGTTTCAACGGTTCAGAAATAATGATTTTGATGTGAGAAATGAAGAACGTGGAAGACCAGCAAAAAAGTTTAAAGACGCCGATGACACTTTGAGTCAAAAGCAAATGGCAGCAATGTTAAGTGTTGCACAACAAACAATTTCTGACCGTTTAAAAGCTATGGGAAAGATCCAAAGTGTGGAAAATGGGTGCCACATGAATTGAATGAAAGACAGATGGAAAACCGAAAAAAACGCTTGTGAAATTTTGCTTCAAAGACACGTAAGAAAATCGGTCTTGCATCGGATTGTTACTGCGATGAAGAATGAATTTGTTTTAAGAATCCTAAACGGAAAAAATCATGGGTTAATCCGGGACAACCATCAACATCGACTGCAAAACCAGATCGATTCGGCAAGAAGACAATGCTGTGTGTTTGGTGGGACCAGAGAGGTGTGGTGTACCACGAAACCTGGTGAAACCGTTAATACTGATCGCTACCGACAACAAATGATCAATTTGAACCATGCATTGGTCAAGAAACGACCAAAATTGGCTAGAAGACACGGCAAAGCAATTTTGCTCCATGACAATGCACCTGCACACAAAGCAAAACCGCTTCAGGATACAATCAAAACACTTGGCTGGGAGCAGCTACCCCACCCGCCGTTTTCACCAGACTTGGCTCCTTCCGACTACCATTTGGTTTCATCGCTGGGACACGCATTGACTGAGCAGCACTTCGATTCCTACGAGGAAGTCGAAAATTGGGTGTCTGATTGGTTTGCTTTAAAAGACGAACAATTTTGTTGGCGTGGTATTCACAAATTGCCAGAAAAGTGGTCAAAATGTGTAGAAAACAATGGCCAATACTTTGAGTAAAATGTTTTTACTTTCCCATTCATAATTAGTGTTTTATTTAAAAACAAAAACATTTCATACCGGTGTACCTGGTAATTTTTACTCGGTTTGGACGTAACTCGAGTTAACCCGGTTTTCAATTCGAGTTGACCCATCTCAAGTCGGGTGCCGGTTCATACCGAAATGGAGAAATTCATTAGCCATCATCCTCGACAGTGCAGCTGCCAATCGTGTAGCTCGGTGGTGTGTGCCGGATCTATTCCATCTCCACAGGACACATTTTTCTTGTCTTCATTAACCTGAAGATCAGCTAGGAATTGATACCCAGAATTTGTTCATAGTTCGGTGCTTGCCCTTGGGCCATGAAGAGCTCCAGTTGGGCGGACTTCTTCGTCGGCCGGAGTTGGGATTTCTGGTCCCCTGTCACTGCCATGCTGTCCCGACTTGAGCGGCTTTTTGGAGAACTTCCCAAAAACTTCACCCTTCGCCGTCGGCATAGAGCTGGTACGCATTTCACTCTACCTCCTTCAGAAATCGGAAACCTAAGTAAGTGCCCCAAACGAGAGTACCACAACATCCCTTAAGGCGGCATCGGAGTCAATTCAGCAAGTCGGAGTTAAATACACGGAGTATCGGAATAACAGTCTTCTTCAATGTGAGAATCTCCTCAAATTAAATTCATTTCTCACATTTAATCCTCCAGAAACCGTGCTCAATTCAATTGTGCGCCATCCACCGTTGCCCCTGCATGGGTATACACTATTCTCTACTTTTCCACAAGCAGACTCAGGGTTTTTGGTTATTTTTTTTAGATACACAAAGTCTGTATACTTGTGCCTACACAGATATATATGTGTTTTTTTTCTCCTTCTTGTTGTTGGTTTCTCTTAGCATGCATCTGTAAGTTGCTCTCGGCAATTGTTTTTAAACTAAATGTGGGCCAAGGAAAGTTCACCAGATGTTGCGGAAGGAAATTGTATTTTATTTTCATTTCATCTTAAACGCTGCAAACAATCGCAGAGATTCTTGTGCTGCGCAAAAATGAGAGAAAACGAGAACGGGAGGAAGAAGAAACTATATTTTCTTTTTGTATATTTTACAATTCATGTTAAGTTCAGCTGAAGGATGTGGGCGTCTAATTAACCTTATGATACGCCCAGTGGTTCAGTGGTTACACGTGTAACGTGACAGACACGGAGGACTTTCATCTTTGAATGGAAGTAGTCCTCTGTGCTCTTCTGCCGAATGAGGCCACCTACATGTCACCTGAGGAAGTGAACCAGAAGCAGTAACTGTTAACTGTAATCATAAATGACTTGTTTGTGTTTGAATGAGTGCGGCAGAAGTTGTAATCCCATCTAGGTTGTGTCGCAAAACGAGACCACATCCAGAGTTGTTGGCGGCTAGAGCCTTTGACACCAATTTGAGGTGCAGTGCAGCACATCAAAGGGGATTTTACTTCTCATAAACGGGGTATAAGTTAACCCGCCCCACTTAAACGGAATAAAAGACTCATCCCCGCTAAGTCGGCTTAATCGCAGCATCTCACGGTCCAAACTTCCCGACAAGAATGCGAAGGCTTCTTTATCGAAAATTACCCCCCTCCCCCCGGCGTAATCCATCAACAAGAACTTACCCCTTCTAATGAAATCAATTGAGCACCCACTTACATCGCTAACCCCGCCGTTCGTGAACCTCTTGTCCCGTAATGGCCTATTTCACAGCAAAAAAGGAACACTTTCCATCGATTTAAGGCGTCCTCCGTCACACCTCCGATTGCCAGCCGCCCCAGTCGGATAGTGCTCCAATAAATCCCTGTTCGCAGCAAATAGTCGTTAAAACTTTCGAACACTGCTAAAGGTGTCCCCTGCGAACAGAGGTCATTGAATATTTGAAAAGAGCGAAGCGATTCCTTAAGGCAGACGGAACGTGGCGTACAGGCACTTACAGAGAGCATCGATGAGGAGCAAAAACAACAGCGAATAGCGTGTAATGAAACCTTTTAATGAGCAGATTCGCCGGCAAGAAAACTCGGTATTTCCACAGCCGTGGGCGAGGAGGAGGTGGGCGTGAGCGTGGAGCTGGTACTTAGTTGTTCTTGCACCAAACAATGTTGTTTTCATTTGCTTTCGTCAAGTCGCTTATCTTCTGTTGCTCTTCCCTCAGCCTGCCGTTCGTTCGTTCGTTCATTCCTTCGTCGCTCGCTGAGGATTAGCCCGTGCAACGCAGTTTGTGTCGATTGTAAATTTACATTACAAATTGCAGGATAGCGTGCAGTGCACTTATTAGTCAAACTGACGAAGGAATTTTCAATTCTCCCCCTCGTAGCGTCGGCTCCGGCAGCCCGCCTTTCGTCGGGCGAATGAAAAGGATTTGCATAAAGCTTAGTAGACTCCTTGAAGACATGGTTTTTCTGATGCGCACACGAATGGCTGAGACGCCAACGATTGCCCACGCTGCCAGTGCAGCGGCGTAGTTGTAATTGGAAGTTCATACAACACACAAACTTGGTTCGAGTTTGTGAAGATTGCTGTTAAGGATACAAAAGGAATGCAGCGTAATCATTTGTATGCATGCTGATTTAACTGGATTATATATAGTTCAAGCAGTGCCTTCATTCCGCGGAGATTCCCAGCGGAGCAGAGTGTAGGCCATGACGCAAATGGGTATCAATGGCTGAAGACAATGAAACGTAGACAGTTGAGAGTTACTCTGCAGCGTGAAGTCAAGATTGAAGATGAAGTTTGAAATGAAGTTAAGTAGGTCTCCATTCAATCGAAGAATCCGGCATTAATTAATGCAAAATATCAGAATGTAAGGCATTCCAGATAGCTATTGACGTTCATTTTTCCTGTAATATTATAATAGTAATAATAATAACTTGGGTGGCGCTACAACCCTTAGAGGGCTAGGGCCTAGCTTTATAGCAACCACTCGTGTTGTGCGTGCTTTTGTTCTCTCACGCGTGGAAGGGGCCTACAGTTATATGTCGACTTAGAACGGCCAAGTTTGAGAAGCCATTTCTAGAAAGGAAGTCTAGACAAAATTGTATTTTTGATTTTGCCGTGAAAACTATTTTTGTCGTTAGTAGAACTGTAACCTAGACACGTGCATTGGGGTCGACGATGTTGCTCGGAACGCCGTGGGCTACCACTACTACCACGGGCTGCATTATTATTGATATTCAAAATTAACATAAAAATATTGACGACAGTCGTTGATCCGGTCCCGTTTACCCGATCCACAAGAAAGGACACCACTTTCACTGCGCCAACTATCGAGGGATCAGTCTCCTTAACATCGCTTATAAGATACTCTCTGCCGTTCTGTGTGAACGCCTGAAACCCTTTGTCAACAACCTGATAGGTCCTTATCAGTGTGGGTTCAGGCCAGAAAAGCCCACAAAAGACCAGATCTTCACACTACGGCAGATCCTGGAAAAGACCCAAGAAATGCAAATCGACACTCACCATCTGCTCGTCGATTTCAAGGCCGCATATGAAAGCGCCCATAGAGACGAGCTATACAACGCCATGTCTAGTCTTGACACTCCTGCCAAGCTCGTCAGTTTGTGCAGGATGACGATGGAGAACTCTCGCTGCTCCATCAAGGTCGGTAACGAACTCACCGAGACCTTCAATGTCAAAAAAATGTTTTAGGCAAGGCGACATGCTGTCATGTCATGTGTCTTCAACATCATACTTGAGAAGATCGTGCAAAAACTCACACGCCAACACCAGAGTCACGATCCTCCAAAAATTCGTTCAACTGCTTGCTTACGCGGCCGGCATTGACGTGATTGGACGAATACAGCGAGCCGTCAATGAGGCATTTGCTTACATTGAGACAGAAGCGGCTAAAATGGCATGTGGCTGATCATCACAGTTCTGCTATACGGCGCGGAGGCATGGACAATCTCGAAAGGGGATGGAGAAGTCCATGGGTTCTTTAAGAGAAAAGCTCTTCGTGTGATCTTTGGTCCGGTTTGTGTTGATGGGTTCTGGAGAAGAAGATTCAACCACAAACTGCACCTACGGTGCCAACGCCTACGGTGGCTAGGTCATGTAGAGCGGATGGAAACCACAGCTCTGGCCCGAAGAATCTTCAAATTCGAACCTGTGCGGCAACGCAACAGAGGATGCCCGCGTTTAAGGTGTGCATTCAGGTATAGAAGGACCTCAAGCAACTTGGTGTAGCAAGCTAGAGACAGCTAGCCAGAGACTGCGCTAGTTGGTTGAGGCCATGTCCACCCCGGACTTTAGCGCCACACAAAGAAGAAGAAGACGTTGTTCTCACTTGATATAGACGGTAAAACAGTTGCTTCATATTGGACTTGAATTCTTGGAAAACTAATTAAGATTGTATTTGGTTCTTCCTGCTTTCTAATATTCTATGTAGTTTGACTGGACTCTATTTTGAAAACTTGTTATATTTCCTTCCCGAACTGCATTTCTGTGAAATTTTCTGTTTTGGATATTTTTTAGGTTAACTGAAGTGGTTTGTTGTTTGCTTAACTCAACTTGCTATTGCTCTTTGGTTTGTATTATTGAGATGCGTTCTTTGGTCTTGGTCCTGTTTGCATAGAAGATTTCTGGAGCAGAGGATTCAACCACGAATTGCGCGGGCTATACAGCAACATGAGTCTAGGCAGGCGCCTACGGATTCAACGCCTAAAGTCGCTAGGCTCTATAGAGTGGCAATACTGCTCCATTCCGAAGAGTCCTCAAGTTCAAACCAGTGAAACCACTCAAGTGGAGAAGGACGTCAACCATCTTGGCTCGAGAAATCGCAGTCATCTGCCTAAGGATCGTAGAGAGTACCACAACATCCCTAAAGGAGGTATCGAAATCCGTTGACGTCCTTCTCCACTTGAGTAGTTTCACACCATCTTGGCTCGCGAAATCGGAGTCATCTGGCTAAGGATCGTCCTTAGACCCAAGTCCACACCGGACTTTCCAAGGTTGTAAGCACTAGTTCGTCGAATGGAGCTAGACCCACAAAAATCGCTTATTTTCAGTTTTGATGTTCTACTACTTCTAAGTATTTCGTACTGTTTTTTTTTTTCAAAAATTTGAACGTTTATTTAAGAAAAACATGTATTATTCAAAGTATTGTCCATCTGTAGCTATGACGTAGCTGTAGCTTTCCAACGCATGTTCCAATGGAATAGTACAAGTTACGCCATCTCGTAGCAAACCGCATGAACTAGTAATAGACATATTGTATGTCAGATCTGTTTGAAGACTAGGAATGTTGTCTACCTTCGGAAGGAAGCAATGATGTCGAAAAAAAAATCAACAAATTCTCTTTTCAATTCAACAGTAATCTCGTATCAAATTCAGTGACTTACCGGCCTAGGGAGCGGAAACAATTGTAAAATTATCCACGCGACTTATGAATTTCATTCCAGTGCCCAGGATGTACCAAGCGTCGAAGCTTGTCTGCACTCTATGTCGAAAAACATGCATCACTACAGACTTAATTGGTGAAGGACGTGCGACAATCGCCTCTCCTTCACGATAAGCCTTACAATTTGACAGTTTGTGTTGTTGGCGTCTTGCAGCTTCCATTTGCCGAGTTCGCCCAGAGTCTAGTCCCAGCGGTTGTTTCACCTTATAGACGCAAGACTAAGCCCAACGCCCTTGGTTAAGTATATCAAGGGATAATACGATTTGACTACTAAGCCCCACCTGACCATTACCCTTACTCAAAACCGAATGAGCTTAAGTTCCATGATAATCCCCCTCTACACAGTTTTCCACAACTATCTGCCAATTAGAAGGATTATGCGTCTATGTTCATCTTCCTCGCAAAATCAATTAAAAATTCTTTTTCCCCGTTGCTCCGGTCTTTCCTTTCAAATTTCTCAGAAAAAACTGATTCAAGCCAAAACCACCGACAGAGGCGAGGTCGCTCGTAGTGAGCGCAACGATGAAACAAAAAAAATTATGATGAACTAAAAGTTTCACTGCCACTTAAAGTCCCTAAATTTAATTTTGTGCGTGGCCGTGTGCACGTCCGCGGAGAATCTCCGCTCATCCGCGCCTCTGTCCAGCTCAGTTCGGAGCGGAATATGACAGAAAAAAAGAGCAGACCACTCGCCAGCAGTAATTTGCATAATTAATTCGTTTAAGAATTCTTTTGAGTCCGCAGATAATAACCTTGACTTCGGTGTCAAGGGCACTTAGCTTCTGTGCTTCCTTCTTGTTTAGCGGTTGCTCTATGACAGCGCCAGCGAGCGGCTCTTTTTGTACCCCGGCTCTTATTAACCCTGGCCACGATTAATAGAGCAAAGTGGCAAACCTCAACAGAGGATTTGCATTCTATCCGCTCACCCAACCCTGCCGCCATGTACACAAATGCAAAGACAAGAGGACGCACACAAAGGGCCGCGGAATAAAAAATTTAAATCAGTGCATTTGATATCTAGAGGCACAGTCATAATTAAACCATCCCGCATGAAGTCCCCTCCGCACGGTTTCACTCGGAGCTTATGCTCACGCTTAGGTTTCGCACTCGTACCATCGTCATCGTCGTCGTCGTCGTTGGTGTCGCGTCACGATTGTCGCGTAGTCCTTTCACCTCACAGTCAAGGCGAGGCGAGAGCGCCGTTCTGCGAGGCGGAACGTTGAGAGTTGATTGCTGTATAGTTGTAGGGTAAATGCTTTCAGATGCCGCCCTGCTCCTAATGACCTCATTTTCGAACCCAAAATGGTTGTCTTCCAGTGCGCTGCGAGGATAATCCGAACAAACAATGAAAACGAGGATGTTATGTTCGTTACGGGCTTGAATTTGAAGCCGGAAGAATGAAAAACTAAGGGCGTCGCGGAATGATTGTGCACGAAGACAAAAAAAAAACAACAGAGAGTGAAGAGGAGCGCAAGCGATAGAGCAGGACGAGAAACAAGGACCAATAGCATGTGGAATGAAATGGAATAGTTCTCCCAACAGTTTTGCATTGTTTTGGCCGCTTTTCAGCGATTCATGAAAGGGACTCCGTTGTGTTCACTTTTGGCCAACTATGCAGCTTTTTGTGTGCGAAGTCTGGGTGGGGAACTGTTGACAATTTAGCAATGAAACCTGATATAGACATTCGAACTCTGAACGAACGGTTTCGCTGTGCTCGAAAGTTTCCGACGAGTGATGTTCAGTTCTGGTGGAGGGCCAGCCAAGAAGGGCATAACAATTGAAGTACCGAAATGGCAGGGAAATTATGCAATAGTCCATGCCTCCAGGCATTCGGCGCATTTAGAGGATGACTTGAAATGTCAACGGTCTTCAGTTTGTTTTACGATTCTCAAGACCTTCAGTGAGTGCTTGGACGTAACAATCGATTCTTTTGTGCACGCATGCGGAATGTCTGTTGACATGTGCGTTAGCGTCCAACTCCCACTTCTGATCATATTTAAATGAATTTTAAGGACTTCTCCTCGATTGAACTTTGTACAAGCAACTTTGACATTTACGTAGCTTTCTACCCAAAAATCAGCCTCCCCTTCGGGATGTAGGTCTTTAAATGCTTCAAGATCTCTCTAGTGAGAACAACCGGATACCCTGTCTCTGTAGAGAAGGATATTTTCATATTTTTATGTCTGCTTAATGTCAGATTAGACTCTCGATGCGTTTTTTTTTTTTTAACAGCGTCTACAGTTTTCGGAGCTGCTGCGTCCTACTTTGATGGCCAGCATATACCTTAAGTCAAATTTGTTAACACTTAGGGTTGCCTTGGTCCCTCCTGATGTTCCGAATCGGACGGGTATTTGTTTGACTAGTTGTTATATTTTGAAGGCCGCTTATGAGAGCGTGCATAAAGACAAGTTCTAAAACGCCATGTCTAGTTTTGAGTTTTTCTAGTTTCCTTCCACACTCGTCAGGTTATGCAGGATGACGATGGAGAACTCTTCGTGCTCCATCAAGGTCAGTAACGAACTCACGAGACCCTCAGTGTCAGAAAGGGTTATAGGCAAGCCGACGTGCGAAACTCAAACGCCAACACAAGAGGCACGATCTTCCATCAATGCATTCAACTGCTTGCTTACGCGGACGACATTGACGTGATTGGACAAACATAGTAAACTAAAATAGGTTTAGCGGTAAACCAGGGCAAAACAAAGTACATGCTGTCATCACGGAAGGACGCACAACATCGACGTCTCGGACAGAGCGTCTTAATGGACAGCAGAAACTTTGAAGTAGTCAAGGACTTCGTCTGCCTAGGCTCTGGGGTAAATACGGACAATAACACCAGTACCGAGATCAAGAGAAGAATTACACTTGCCAATCGCTGCTTCTTTGGGCTCAAGAGGCAATTAAACAAGAAAGACATCTCTCGAAACGCCAAGCTAACTTTATAGAACATTCGATCATCCCTGTCCTGCTCTAAGGCTCACAGACATGGATTCTATTGAAATCGGATGAAAAATGTGTTAGGCGTTCTGAGACAAATCTTTGGCTTTGTTTGCGTTGATGGTGTCTGGAGATTATTTTACCGCTTGTAGAAACCGCCTTACAGATATGTATTACTTCGACTTCTTTGAAGAAATAAGATAAAATAAATGTACTTCAATTTGACAGACTGTGCATAATATTGTTAAGTTTTACACAAAACTGTGTCCACGTATTCACAATAAATTTGTCCAAAAGGGTTCGATCTGGATCACTGCATTGTAACAAAATTGAACTCAATACTTCACTATTTCTATGCAGACTTAGACTTAATTTCACTCATGTTTCGTGTTTTGTTTCAAAATCAAACATCTTCAGTGTCTGTCTTACAAACGAACAACGCTTGCAATTTATTGAATTTTATTATCAAAATGCGTGCTCTGTTAAGAACGATCATCGCGCGCTTCTTCCGAAAAATTGTGTTCATCAACGAAGCTCATTTTTATTGATTTTGGTGAGAACGTCAGCCAGAAGCATTGCAATTGTTTGGTGCGGTTTATGAGCTGGTGGCATCACTGGACCGCACTTCTTCAAAGATGATGCGAATCGTAACGTAACTGTGAATGGTGAGCGCTACCGTGAGATGATATCCAACTCTTTTTTGCCCAAAATTCAAGAGCTTGACTTGCATGACATATGGTTTCAACATGACGGTGCCACATGTCACACAGCACGCGCAACAATGGACTTATTGAGAGACGAGTTCGGTGAACATTTTATTTCACGTTGGGGACCGGTCAACCGGTTGCCTGGATCGTACTATTTAACGCCTTTAGACTATTTTTTTAGAGCTATGTTAAAGCTCATGTCTATACAGACAAGCCCGCATCAATTGACGCATTGGAAGACAACATTGAAGCATTTATTAGTGAGATACTGGCCGAAATGTTGGAAAGAGTATGCCAAAATTGGACTAAGCGGATGGACCATTTGAGGCGCAGTCAAGGTCAACATTTGCATGAAATAATCTTCAAACATAAAATTATATGGACCGTACTATTGATTCAAATAAAAATGTCATGCACTTTCATTGAATTTTGTGTTTTTTTTTTTGTAAAACTTTCCTATGACTTTTAACCTTTTAACCCTTTATTCAACTGGCCGGCGCGTCTTGTTCGTTTGCAACACAGCAAATATCAACAGATTTCCCCTACGGCACTATGTACATGAACCCATTTACTCCATATGCTAAGGGGTAGTTGCAAGCTATTAATTTAGTCGATAGTCGAAAATTATTCGTATATCCAATTGAATGAAAACAACATTCAATTATTTTTACTTGGGCTGCTTTTACACACGCTAATTTTGGCAACAAGTTTGACCTCCCTTGCTGGTGTTTTCCACCGAATTCCTTCATTTGTATGACGGAAATACGTTCAAAAGGTTTTTTCATTCGTGTCGACCTTGGACTATCGAGTCCAATGAACAATTCGTTCACTTGTATGCTGGAAGTGGTTTTTAGGTTTTTGTGATATTTTTATTGTGATATCTAGATACCGAGGACTAGAATCCTTTGGAAAAATAGCGCTCTGTGCGTCCTAATAAAAAAAATAAAAATGAATGAAGGAATAAAACTATTCGATAGTTGAAATCATTCAGTTACTAACTACCGATAGTGTAATTCATTCGATAGTTCCCATCACTACTCAGGAGGTGTTGGATTTTGTGTAGATGTACTATAGCGACGGATTATAGCTACTACTCCGAATGGTGTTCAATTGTTTCTCGCAGACGGCACTTTAGGTTGGCTTGTGTCCATGTCACAACATCATGAAATAAGTGACGTCTAGGATTGTAAATTTAATAAAGTTATAACTGCAAATGGGGCGCGCTGCTACGCATATTAAAAATTAACTGAAACAAATTATTTGTTTGACAAAAAGGCGAAGAATTGGTACCAAAACTTATTTTAACAAAATTCTGGACAAAGTTGCCAAACACGTTATTGCTTCAAGTTTCTAAACATGAATGACAAGCAAACATTGAATTTTGTACACAAAGCTGATGGTAGGTGGTCGAAATAAGTTCCAGAACGTAATAAGGTCTAGTGTGCAGAAAGTGCCATAACCGACAAGTAACTGGTCCTATTCTTGAAATGTGGTTGTAGCCGTCTCGTCTACTCATATTCATCTGAAGCAATCGTGTTTCTTCTTACACTGGATGAATGTACGTTATCGAATGTGCACTCACGAACTTTCTCATTAGAAAGTGATTTTTGTTTCAACGAACACTCCCCCAATGACATCATGGATTTCTGCAGTCTTCTTCCACCATCCTCTGATGTAAACCTGTCGCGAGACTTCTTGCCACCAGGGACAATCATTAAAGGTCGCCTTAAAGAGTTCACCACCTCACCCATGAAAATATGGGACACAACCCAAGGCATATGTGTGTGCGCGCACGGAGTGTAGGCCTCCGAATGGGATATCCACGTGCTAACATTGTTATTGACACAGTTAGTCCCAAAGCATTACTGGGTCATTCATACAATTCACCTGTTCGCCCTCCGCAGTCCCAAACGGGCCGACATTTTGATGTATTTCAAAGGCCCACTCGAATTTATGGGAATCGCTTCTTTAAAGTCCTCCTTCGGACACCGGCCTCACACACTGCCCTCACATGGGTCAATTAAATGAAATCAATTGCCCGAGAAAAAAGCGAAAGCATACAGACGACCCATGAACTCGCAGAAGGAAACTGACCCATCCAGGAAGTCGTGTGTGTACGTCGCTCAAACATCTTCAGGATACACAGCACAAGCAACGAAGGAAACGAAGAAAACATCATGTGCGAGTAATAAATTTTATTTGAACGAACTTGTCCCAAAAGTAATTTTTCTTTTTACTCAATTCCGTTTTCTTAATTTAATTTGTTCCCAAACAAGCGTGTACAGATACACTTTTCCACGTCATTGGCCTGAGGATCAACCAGGACACGGTGTAAAAGCAACTGGCAGCTACAGCGACGTCGTCGTGTCGGGGTCGTCAGTGCTCCTGAGTTAACAATCCAAGGGAACTGGATAGCTTGCACATGTTCGTAGGCAAGCTGGTCGTGTGACGTGGCTGTGCCAAGAGGCGCCTATATCGACGGAGCATACACATACTTTGCCGCCCGTTTAATGGGATCATCTGTCTGGTTGAAAGCGGATTGAATTCAAGAGGACATGGGTTACCATTGGCCACCAATTAGATGGGCAAAGGGGCGACTGCGGCATCCTGGAAGGATATCGCTTTTCAGCGTTGGGTGTACGGCGCTGTGGGGAGTGCAGCCGGCACGCGTGGACTGCCGAAAGATGGTTAAATAGCCTCTGTGAAAAATGAATGATGGATTAAGGAGCGAAGCGCCATAATCTATGCAAATGTCGTATTCTATTTATGGCGTTGTTTTGTGGTCGGTAAAGGGTTGCTTTAAGGGATATTTTTTACGGCCGGGAAGCTCTCACATTCATCCAGGCGCTGTCATGGGAAAATTCAAATTTGATTGTTGAGGAAGTTCTCCCCGTCGCAGGTGAGTTGAGTGAGAACAGGCACAGCGAAACTGTTCGGGATGAGTGATGCGTTTTCGAAATGGCTAGCACCTGATGGAGGTTACTCTAATTTATTTATACTACCGGTATCAATATTGCTCCGAGACTGACATTGAAATATGGGATCCATTCCAAGGAGGCTGAGTGGTGCACTAGGGAAGAAGGCAATAGCCCCCAGGCCACATGCGATGCGAAAGGTCGATTGGAATCGGTAACAATTGCCCATTCACTTATGGGAGGAAGGATAGCGTTTGTGAACATAAGTGCGCATGTCGTATGGCTCGCAAATCGATAGAGCGGAGTTCGAAGAATACTTTTGGGTTCACGCGTTGTGCCAGAGCCTGATCAGTGAAAGTGATCTCTTCTCGCTCAGCCTTGACCACAGGATCAGAATTCTTGCCGTTACCTGGAAGTTGGAGCAACAGCAAGGATCCTGTGAGCGAAAGGTCCAAGCAAGCAAACGAGTTCTGGATCTGTCCAGGGCTTCGCCTTCTAGTTGTTAACCTTATGGAACGGGTGGCAGTTTGACACCCGTTTTCTTGGCTGTAATTATTTAGTGGTGATCCGTGGCGTTGTGGGTACGTGCGTCGACCCCAACTTCGACTTCGTAGGTTCGATTCCAGCCCTGAGCGACGAAAATAATTTTCACGGCCCCACCTCTTTCGAGTCACTGACAATGCTCAAAGAGTATTTCCTGTATAGAAAAAGCTTCTCAAACTTGGCCGTTCGGAGTCGGCGTAAGACTGTAGGTCCCTTCCATTCGTGATAGAATAATAACAAGCACAACACGAGTGGTTGCTGAGAAGCTAGGCCCTGGCCCTCTATGGGCTGTAGCGCAATATTTTATAATTATTATTATTATTGTAATGATTTTATTCACTGAACAACCAATGGCACAACTGAACCAGAGAACCGTGTCAGCTGGAATTCTAACGAAATCTAAGCTGCATTTGACGATTATTAGTTTCGAGCCCCTTGTAAGGCTAGCTGCACCACAAAAATATGGAATAGAGCTATGGTTATGCTCATATCCATGGGCGGGAGCAAACGACTTACAGAGAAGAAGGAATGAAAATCAATGTCTGCAATGAAATATCAGCTCCACAAGCCCCATGCACAAAAAAGGCGATCCTACCTCTTGCAAAAACTGTAGAGGTACATACCTGCTATAACGCCGTTTTGTACCGCACTAATCGGCACGGCCCGGAAAATCGACTATGGACCAAATCTTCACACTAAGCCAGATCCTGGAGAAGACCAGCGAGTTTCCATTCGATACTCACCATCTGTTCATCGATTCTAAAGCCGCATACGACAGCATTAATCGCAAGGAGCTATTCGAAGCCATGGCCGAATTCGGGATCCCGAGAAAATTGATTCGGTCTTGTCGCACCACGCTAACACATACCCTATCCACCGTGCAGTTCGGTTCAAAAACCTATAAACCGCTCGAAACCTGCACCAGATTTCGGGAAGCAGATGCGCTGTTGTGTGATTTGAGAAGACAGTGCGGCGGGCTGCTGTAAACATGGAAGGCACTATCTTCTACAAGCCAGTCCAGCTGTTTGGATCGACATTAGCATGCTGTCCCAACGCGCTGTAGTGAAAGCTTTCACGGCAATTGAGGAACAAACCAAACGAGCTGGTCTGACGGTCCGAACTTTTCTCTCGAAGAGACCATAAGCTTCTTCATCCGCTTTCGAGAACTAGGATGATAAGTGTCTTTTATAGACTCTACTTGGTCCTTCGATACAGGCCTCTACTACTCAATTGCCTCTTGAGCCCAAAGAAACAGCGGTTGGCAAGAATTATTCTGCGTTTAATCTCGGTACTGATGTTGTTCGCACTATTAACTTAGGAGACAAGGTAGATGAAAGCCTTTACCACCTCGAAGTTGTTTTTGCGTATGGTGACGTTCTGACCGCGTCGTCGATGTTGTGTGTGCTTTCTTGATGACAGCATACACTTCGTTTAGTCCTCATTCACCACTAAATCGATTTTAGCCGCATCCGTTCCAATACCAGCAAACGCTGCATTGACGGCTCGCTGTGTTCGACCAATCACGTTAATGTCGTCCGCGTATGCTAGCAGTTAAACGGACTTTTGGAATATCTCGCCTCTAGTATTGGCGTGTGAGTTTTGCACTACCTTCTCTGATACAATGTTGAAAATATCACATGACAGGGTGTCGCCTTGCCTAAAACCTTTTTTGACATTGAAGGTCTCGGTGAGTTCGTTACCGACCTCGAGGAAGCAGCGAAAGTTCTCCATCGTCATCCTGCACAACTAGACATGTCGCTGCATAGCTCGTCTGTATGAACGCTGTCCTATGCGGCCTTAAAATCGACAAATGGGTGGCGGATGTCGATCTGCATCTGTTAGTGTTTTTCCAAAGATTTGCCGTAATGTGAAGATTTGATGCATGGTCCAGCCTGAAACCGCACTGATAGAAAGAGCTATCAGGCAATCGGCTCGATTTTGTGAATTGAACTGAAGTTCTAGATGTCGCACGAAGGTATTTTGTTGGGCCACTTTATGTCTGTGCATTTAAAAAGAGCTAGAATATATTTTAATCATCCAAGCACGAACAAACATTTCCGGACAGATCCATCTTCCATCGAGGTTTTTGTTGTTTTCTCTAGACAGATATACTCCCTTTGTCAATGTGAATCGAGGGTAATTAAACCGTCCCAGCCACCAGTAACCATAACGTAACCAGGCGCGGCAGATCACAGTCGAAACACAAATCTGAAAAATGACTTCTGAAAAATCTCTCTAGAGTCTATAGGTGTGACAGAGTTCATAAAGGATACAGTAATTGTATGTACAATTAACATTTACACCGTAAATTGAGCACAACTTTGGTTCAGAAGGACAGGTCAAACACTAGTCATAGTAAATCTTAATGACATTGCCATTCAAGCAATTATCATGGTAGAGGAATGAGACAGTTTCACTTATGAATGCATTAAGAAATACTGCACCTAAATGACTACCCTGACTGTAGGTACTTTGAGCCAGCCATAGATGCACCATGAATCCTATTTCCAGATGTCATGCATGCAAATCCTCAAATATTTTCCTTCCCAATGCTCATGCAGAGACTGTGAACTCAAGTCAGACCAAACGACCTAATCCCAGGCCCTCCGTAATGAACTCTACGAAATAACTTTCAAAAGTCAAAACCCACCGCCCTTTATTGCTCAACGTTTCAAGGATATTTTCCTTTAAACTACTATGCTAGCATTATCCTGCAACACTTGGCCAGCGGAAAAGAAATCCTCCTTCGAAACATCTGCTAAGATTTAACGGTGAATTAATTCCAGAGCCCATATTATAGACCAAGCCCCGTCATACAAGGACAGTGTAGAGGAAGTGGATACCAACGGATGCTCACCCGCCCAACGATTGACTGTATCGTCCAGATTTCAACAAACACTCACCACAGCAATCACTTTAATTTGTCCCCCCAGGCAGCCGGACGATGGCTAGCTAAGCTAAGGCCCCTTCCTTTTTTTCTTCCCGTCACTTCGTTCTCCGTCCCTTTCGTTCAGTCCTCCATCCTTGACGGTCGTCTTGTTTTGGTTGCCTGCTGTGAAAATCCTGCGTTTGAACGCAATCACTCAACGGGAACAGAACAGCAAGTTGATAGCGTATGTCAACTGAATGGAAAGTCTGTATACATTAGTATACCAAATCGCAAGAAGATATGCAAATCAGATGAATGCCAGCCAGGGAGTCCTGGTGGCAATTTGTTCCCTTCGCTCTCTGTATGCTGATACTTGCGTTGTCTCCTTTTTTTTTATTTCTTGTTTTTCCTGTCGCCGCCATCCCGTCCACACATACATACCACCCACTCCTGCTCACTTTGTCTGCGCTCCTATCTAAGACAAAACAAAAAAAAAACCTGCGTAAGGAAGATACAGTCTTTTGCTTTTGCTGTATTTCTACGTCTAAGTGCTGGTGGCCAATCCTGTGATGCTATTACCAGAGGAGAAGGCAATGCGGTGTCTTCACTCTTCACCCCACTTCTTCCGCTCACTTATATTTCCGCTGAAGGGAAACGAAAAAAAAATGGAGAAACAGACGCAGAACTTACGGTTAAAAGTTGAGGCCTGAGCTTCCGTTCCAACGAAATGGAGTTTAATGAAAATAAACAAAACTCATTTAAAGTGAAATTAAAGTACGATAGGTTGTTCAGCCATTAGGAGGCAACGATACTCCATTTCATTTTCTCGTTTTTTCTGTTGTTTTCTATTTTTTTTCCGCACGTTGTTGGCTAGGGAGTGTTGCGAAGCTATTTTCAAAGTGCCTGTCCTTCATGATTTTCGAATGAGATGAATGCCATTAAGCGATTGAAAAGCGCTGTCCGGGTGTCCGTTTTTCGTTCGTTGTCATTGCCTGGCAATTAGCGGGCAGAAGAAGTAGCTGGGATGTTTCGAATAAAGTAATTCAGATTGGTATAGATTGCTAATGTTATTATTATTTTATTGCCTGAACTATGTTGATGAATTAAATATCGAGTGAATACGGAAAATATCGAAACGAGCTGAACGAGAAGTTAGCGAGAACAAAGTCTAGTTTTTAAAAACAGAAGTTTGAGCTTTTTAGGCATAACTCAAGGGATTGGAAAAAACTCGTGAATTCGATATTGGGCAGTAAGAAATGCAGTGTGGATGATGTTTTGATAAAGAACTTCTCGAATGAAAGTCTTAACATCAGAAGTACGAAGTTCATGAATGTAGCTACCACATACTCCAATACAGCACTAGCAGTATGCAAGATTCAATTTACGTTGAAGATGTATCAGTGGAGGCGATATGGAACAAACTAAGTTCGTTGAAAATTGACAAATCGGCAGAGTAAAAGGAAAAGGACCAAAAGATCTGAAATTCCATCAAGCACTCATACGGTGTCTCCAATAGTTACAAAACTGATCAACATGAGTCCAGACCACGCATCTGTACCAAAAATGCTTACAATTTGATTTGAAGTCAGCCCGATTCACAAAAGTGGCAAGAAAAGTGAAATCCGAAACTAAAGACCGCACATCGCACATGACCCTTAATTGTCCGGGGTCAAGACACTGCACGGGCCGAAGGTAAGGGAGAGAGAGAGAGGAGGTACCTGTGCACATTGGTCTTAAGCATCTGATTGAGAGCATCCATATTCGTGTGGTGCGGCTACAACGTACGCTTTTCAGGCGAAGGTCTTCACCTCCGGAGCTGCTGTGAACAGTTCCGACAAAGTCCAGGTGACAGTGAACTCCTCATTTCAGTCCACGGGTTATTGTCGCCACCGACAGCTGCATGGGGATCCTGGATATGGAGTGCAATTCCAAAGAAATTCTGGGGCAAAGGTCTCTTGAAGAACTGCTATTTAGTCCACATTGCTCTTTTTTGTTGCTGGGAAAGCCATTGCGAGTTTTCCAACGGATGAAAATACTACCCAAGCACTAAGAAAACCACCACCAACGTTCCTCTTGGCATAATACACCGGGCCCTTCCTCAAGTCTATCCAATAGCATTGGAATCCATCTGGACCATCGAGGTGATACTTTCCTTCGTCAGAAAAAATCTAATCAAGAATCTTGTCTTTTTTGTCTTTTTCTTTCCGACTAGTTTTTGGATATAAAATGTAATTAAAACGATGTTGGCATATCTTGTTCCAATTGCGGCTTGAATTTGTCCGAGCGTATTCTCGCCGAGCTACTCTGTGACCTTATGTAAGAGCCTTGGTCCCGGCTTTAGTTTTGAGCTTGGCAGAGCTTACAACTGACCGGTGAACCCTGCTTTTAGACACGTCTTGGCTAACTTCGGCCTCTAACTGACTAAGGCTTGTCGTCGAATCGCTCGCTTAAGCAGTTGCCTTTCTTGTCGAAGCCCTTCAGTCTTGTGCGTTCCATAACTGGCCTTATCTTTTAGGAATCACGAGACCTAAGAGCGGTGGCGACTAATTTTTAAGTCTGATTTTTCCTGAATTCTTATTTAAGCTTATTGTCTCCTGGGTTTTGTCGGGCCTTTCCAAGCTAGTTTGCTATTTCATTGCCTTCTATCACCGCATGAGAAGGTGTCTATCAGTATTTTATTCTGTTTCTCCAAATGAATACATTCTGTCCTAGAAAAGCCTGAGTTTGGTGATGCGGTATGGAGTGTCAAGTGCCCTAAATAACAGTCTGGTTTTGTAAGTCGCAATTGTGTTTTTTTTTAAAGTTATAGGCAAGTTAAAAAAAAATAAACAAATCATACAATTCAGGAAAATGCATGACATCCTCATTTGAATCGATAGTACGGTCCATATAATTTAATGTTTGAAGATTATTTCATGCAAATGTTGAACTTGACTGCGCCTCAAATGGTCCATCCGCTTAGTCCAATTTGGCATACCCTTTCGAACATTTCGGCCAGTATCTCACTGAAGCACAAAATGCTTCAATGTTGTCTTCCAATGCGTCAATTGAAGCGGGCTTGTCTGTATAGACATGAGCTTTAACATAGTCCCACACATAAACACTGCTGCCGATACAGCTGCGATATTTACTTGAGTTCGCACTCTATGTAAGCGTGTTGGTGGTTTAATGTCCAACAATGTAAAATTGGTGCGAAATTTAGTCCCAATAGCCCGAATAGCCGCATTAGTGTGTCGATTAAACTGGCCATGAAATGTAAGAAACGCGCGATGAACTTTCTTAACAGAGCACGCATTTTGATATTTTTTAAGACGATTCATGGTTAAATTATAGACCAAACTGAAGATGTTTGACAGTGAAACAAAACACGAAACGTGAGTCAGCTGTTTGAACCAGTGTTACCAAAAGGATAATAGCTAAAAAATCACCCTTTTGTTCCTGACAATATTCATTTTAACACACCTGTCTACGGTATAGATTTCTGCTTCTTCTGGCAGTGCCGGTGAATTTGTTCATTGGTTCGAAGTACTTTGTCCGGTGACCAGACATCCCGGCTCAATTTTCTTCAATTTTTGATTCGCCTGTGAAAAATTTAACCATACTCGTCAATCCGGGGACCATGAATACATCATTTCAGATCTATTTGGTTCTGGACTTCATTTTATGTACCCAGGGGGTGGTACCCAGTAAGGAGTCCTATTAGCAAGCCTACAATCTTGCGACTAAATTCGATCACTGCAGTTGACCTCTCTGTAGCTCCAAAACTCAGACTATGCCACCGAGTTCTGGTTCCATTGAATATGACCTATGCACGGTGCGCAGAGATGTTAAACAATTGCAAAGAACGCAGGCACAGTCACCGCCCCTCGTTTGGACACAATCAAATCAATTGTGTTTCTTTCGATAAGGCATCTCCACTTATCTTAATTCGCGAAACAAGAAATCCGAACAAGCACAGGATATGCAAATGCGGCCACATAATAAGATCTGCCCACAACGGAGGTGTGAAAATTGAGTGCGGTGCAACTTTTCAAATCAAACTTTTTAATTTGAAAATTCTCAAAAAATAAACGACATTTTTTTTTATTTGAAATCTTTTTCAGATTTCTGTACGACCACGTGTCAAAGTGATTCTATCTGCTTTCGAATGCCAATAGACCGTTAATTAGTTCTAAAGTCTGCACGAACTTTTTGGGGGGATACCTGTGCGAGGGAGACGGCCCTGCCACACAGCGGCACCACGTTTCGAGGGAACACTTAAGGATGTTCATTACCATAAAGCAAAAACACTGCAGGCCCGCGGGAGGGGTGGGCTTTTGTTTGGCAGAAATGCTTCCCTTTTGTTCGAACGTGTCGTCGTTGATTTATTCGGTTGCGAGATTCTCCATCCAACGTATGCATACTCAGAATACCCTGAGCTCATTCAGAAGTATGCTCGCAACGGTATTTAGGTACTGCCTGTGTGCGCTGCGTGCAAGGGTGTTAGCGGAACTAGTCGGTGAACGTTGTAAAAGTTTAAGGATGTAAGCAGCGTCCTGCGGAAAACCCAAATTGTTGTATCAACTTGTAACACCTGTATCTGGAAGGAACCGTGTAACAATGCAGGACATCTGTAAAGTAGTTGCTCATTTGCGCCACAGAAAAGTGATCGCCTTGTTGCAGCGTTCGGGGGAAACACAACGATAAGATGCAGGAAGTCTGGCGTGCTCCTTATAAAGGTGCCCCTTGCAGCTTATCTCTGAGTATGGAGGAAAGTGTTATGTACGCGAAGGAAAATTGAGAGTTCTTCGCGGTGTAGAGGTTCCATGCCACGAATAGTATGGGCGAAATGTTTTGTTTGGCTGCCTGTCGTTACTTTTAACGGTCTGCAACTTCTCAGCCCTGTGGAAATAAGAAGACAAATTTGCACTTATGTACGTTCTATCCGCGTTAGGCAGAGTGAGCGATTGGCTTAAGAAGTTAATGGCAAAACCAACACACGTTTACGGGCGAGTCCACACGTTTTGTGCGCGTAAGGACATTTGTATTTTGATCTGAAAATGTTTGGAAACTCCTCCCGTGTAGTACATAAGTCCCCCCTTCCATCACACTAACGAAGTGAATGTGCAACAATGCTCGAATATGAGGTTCACAGCCCCTTTGTGAATGTGGCTGCTATAGAGAGAAAGGAGGATGAGTGAAAACGTTTTATCAACTTACTTGCCAACCAAGGCTTGGAGAGGTCATCCGGAACTCGGGTCTAAAAGCATTTCATTTCAGGAATAACATGTGTGCCTTCAGTTAGGGTAAACGGTTGTTCCATAGCCTGGACAGGGCTGCTATAAAGCACAGCAAATCAAAGTCATCGGGAAACACAGTCTGCCCGACACCACATTATATCCAAGTATAGAGCCAACGGAGCTGAGGATTTAGGTTGCGGTTTGATGTCGGAAGAAAGCAATCGATATGAATTAGCGTCGGCGACGGACGAGCTGTTTTATTCGGCGAACCCGCTTGCATCGATGCCCATCGGCTGGACTTACAGAAAGGTACATGGCCTCCAATCTGTGGGTTGTGCGTATTATTCTAACACAGCAACACACCCCAATTTAGTAAGCTCAATACAAGCGACAGACATACAAAATTTAAATTTAACCGAAGAGGAAAGGGAAGAAAAGAACTGGACTGCTGGTTGTAGCGGAGAGAAGTTCGACTGAGATGGAAATTGAAGGCCTGTGAGTCGAAGCCGCAATTAATCCTTTGTGGGGGGTGAACAATTGAGTGCCACTACAGCCCGTAGAATGCCATTGCCTAGCTTTCATATCGCATAGCTTTCCATTCGTGTTGTGCGTGTTATTGTTCTGTCACTAGTGAAAGGAATCTACAGTTTTATGGCGACTTTGAACCAAGCTTGGGCCAAGTTTGGGAACCTTTTTCTAGACAGACTAAGCATTGTCTCTTTAAGGATTGTCAGTGACTCTTAAGAGATGAGGTCGTGAACCAAATTTCGTTTGTGTCCTTCAGAACAGGTATCGAACCGACGACGTCCAGGTTGGTGTCAACGCACATACCCACAACGCCACGAGCCACCACACCACCTCACGTGGCATCTAGCCCGTTTTTTGTGGTTAAGTTATGAGCCAATGTGTTGACCGGTAGCATTTGGATCGATGCTAGACCGAGCGGGATCTCGAGGGAAAAGCGGTGAAATCGACGATCTCGCACCCGACGAAAACTTCTGCGGCATGCACACAATGTGGAGTGCGTGTCGTAGCCTTGATATTGTCTTCAAATACGGCCAACACCAAGCACAAAAACAATCGCCGACGGAGACATTTCTTACTCCTTTTCCATTCCGGGCACAATTATGTGATGGTCAAGAAAGCATTACATTAAAAAACGAAATGTCAAGAATGATGTACAGCAACGTCGGTGGCCCCAGTGAGCTAAGCTCGAAGCATGGACACAAACATGCGGACTCGGCGTTAACCAACTAAAAGCAGATATCGTACTCTTCACCAGAAGATACAAAATCCCGCAGTTTGACCCCCTACTGCTGTGCGGAGCTTCATTACAGCTAACCACCAGTGCGAAATTTCTGGGTCTCACTCTCGACAGCAAGCTAAATTGGAAGCTCAATATCCAGGAAAGGGTCAAGAAGGCCTCTTCTCCACTTTTTAGCTTAAAAAAGGCCATTGGATGCAAATGGCCTGCAACCATATATCGCTCACTGGATTTACACCTCTATCGTCAGACCGACACTTCTGTATGGTGTCTCAGTTTGGTGGACAGCACTAAAAAGGCTATCAACTGCAATGCATTCAACTGAGTACAAAAACTGGCCTGCCTGTGCATCAGCGGGGCACTGAGAAGTATTCCGTCAGACGCACTGAATATTCTCCTCCATCTTTCACCACTGGGAATATTTGGAAAGCAAACAGCAGCAAGCACAGCCTTGAGACTCAAAACACTCCGACTGTGATCCACTCAACCATTCTCAAGGAATTTAATTTCCTATCATCGACACCGACCGCCTACTACCCCAGGCTATCTTCGAGAAGAAATTCTCGATCAGCATTCTCTCCAGATCGGACCGTATGTCTGACAAGCAAACGCTGGAAGATCCTCTGCGTATTTTCACAGATTTATCGAAGCCTATTGCTATCTCCGTGAAGCTCCCTGACCACTATAGCGTTTTTCAGCCAGACACCATAGCGATTAAAGAGGCGCAGTCATGGCTCAAAAATAACGTGATATCAACAAATTATATCACCATCTATTCCGATAGTCAGGCCGCTAAGAAATCCTTGGAAAATGTCATGTTTGACTCAAAAACATCCCTTAATTGCAGACTGTCTCTTAACGAGATGGCTGAGCATTCTAACATTCACTTCATATGAGTGTCGGGACACTGTGACATACAAGAGAACTGCAAAGCTGATAAACTCGCCGGGTGTGGTACAACATCATCCCTAACAATAGCAGTGGTACCACCTTCCATGCCGATCGCTACAGCTTACCATCTTTTAAAGATTCATACAATAAAAACTAGTAATGACAAATGGCAAGTAGGCACCTAACCTAAAACGGTCACTCAGTCTACTTAGACTCAGCAAGCCCTTATGAAGGACCCTCATTGGAGTCATAACCTGGCACTGTGCAAATGGCACTCATGCTCCCAGGATGGGTGCCACATACAATAATTCTTGCAAAAGCTGCATGGATGAAGAGGAGGAAGAAAACACGCATCACCTACTCTGCTCCTGTAGAGCTCTTGCTAGTCGTGGGTTACCTTGGGTCCTACTACTTCAGCTAAGTAGTGCCACCATTGGCCAATTAAATCGCTTCATTAGAAGCAACAACTAGTTCCAGTGCTAGGAGAAGTCAATCCGTGTGGTATCACAATGAGCCTACCCTGGCCTAAGTGTGACTGCCATTTAGCAGTCAGCCACTACAACCCAACCTAACCTAGTCCAGTAAGTAAATCCTTTCGATTAAAACCGTATCGCCAGTTGAGTTTATGTGACAACAAAAATTGTGTTCATCTGTCTGCCATTGTGGATTTTCTCCTCTCATTTGAAATGTCGCATGCCTTCCATGGCCCCGCCCGCAGCGTGCTCAATGTGTCAGCAATATAGCAAAGGAGCACTTCCTCTTATTCCACTCATAAGCCATCACTCAGTAAGCCACACCCTATCCCCCTGGCAGGCCGAATTCGACCATATTTCAAAAGACAATCCCGCCTCCATTTGAGAAGCTACATCCGACGAAAATTCATTAGTCCGGCCGATTCAGGCATCAGCATAAAACGAGAAATTGCCCAATAAATTCATCGATTTTATAATAAGCACTGAAGGACTAGATAACGCTGCGAGCTGCACAGGATAAATTAAGAAAATTTATTTGCAAAATATCGACTTATAGGTTAGTCCTTGAGAATAACCTCACAGCGGCACAGTAGAAGGACGCACAGTTCAGGTCCTGGCACCGAATTTATGGTGTGATAATATATATTTCTATAGGTTCCCTCAGACTGCGCGTTCTTGCCACGGCGAATGCCTGCGAATGGCCCCTCGAGCGTCCTCGAGAATCCAAACAAACGATGAATTTGCCAGACATCTCTCTGCTCCACCGTCGGCGCAAAATACTGCGGGAGCAGCGGCACAAATTGCGAGAGCAGTATCCACTGGGCGGGTGGATCGGTGCTTTCGCCTTCTAATTGAATATTAATGAGGTTATAAAATGAAGGCAATAAAAATGGCTTTAAAAATTCCACCGAACGTGAATATTCATTCACTCGTCTGTTGTGCACTTTGCTGTGGGCCGAATTTAAATTCTCTTGATTCTTTCTTTTTTTCCGTTTTTTTTTTGTTTTTAATTTTCACCCCTAAAGGTATATATCCATGCGAACGCCGCCGTTGTGGTGCTGAGCCATCAAAGGGAATATTACCACTTCGGCGGCATTACAGCAAATTACGGAAACAGAATTCGCATTAAGTGACTTAAGTAAGTACAACAACTTCACACTTGAGACTTTGTATGGGTTTGGCTGGATGGTATGGCGGCGGTTGGTAGGCTGATGGGCTGGTGGCTGTTCCTGTGCGGCCACGTATTGGGCCTTCTCGGAGGCTGGCAGCGCGGCTCTTATTAGTCAATTGAAAACATTGAATGAGCTATTGCATCTTCTGCGGCTGTGGCGGCGGAGTACCCCGAGTGGGGTACTCCTGTAATAATAAATGGGACTGAAGTACATTTTCGTGCTAATTGTTTGTTGTAATTTTCTTTTTATTTTTGCGTGAATGTGAGCTTATTCCTGCCCCTGCGATTCAGCAGTCTGTGTGTGGACGGGTTGTGAGAGATGTATTGTTTTAATGAGTTCATGTTCCTCCACTGGTGTGGAATGGGTGACAGTTCAGGAATAAGTGTGCGTGCTTGGGACTAAGACATGAACGCACTAAGGTGGGTACACATTTTAATCGGGACTTGTGGTTGCTTCTTTCATTGTTATAGGTTCGAGTGACAGATGAAGATTTTGCTGAAATCGGTAGAGAGGGTAGTCTTTCATGAGGATACGATGTCCGCTCGAGGCTTTTACACTTTCACACGACTCAGACACGGTCGACCAGTACTGCTTTGGATAGTTAGCTTATTTAGGGCAGTGAATGGACTTACTTGTTTACAGACCCATGTCATGCCGAAAGGGCGACTTTCCACGTAACACCTTTCCACCTAGCATGTCCGTTTGTAGTCCCCCCAATCTGACATCCTCATAAACCTGAAAAAAAAAGAGTTTAAGGAGACTTAACATTTTGCTCTCACTAAGTTGACTGAAATGTTTAATTCTTGTCTTACTTTGGGACATTTTCCAACCAAAGCTAATTCGAATCATGAAGCCTGGCAAGGACCCTAATTCAGTCGTAAGTTACAGGCCAATCAGTGCGCTCAGTTCTCTTAGTAATATAATAATAATAATAATATGGGTGGCGATACATCCCATTGATGGCCAGGGCCTAGCTTCTCAGCAACCACTAGTGATGTGTGCTATTGTTCTCATGATGAATAATTCTGCGAAAATCCCGATGCATGACTATAGACGTGGATGGTCGAGTTGTTGATGAGTTCACTTGTGTTCCGCTCCTCTCTTGTCGGGAAATTACACCAGAATGGTATTTCGAACTCGTTTAATGCTAATTCCGGTTGAGCCAGCACAAGCACCTGGATGGAAGGATCATAATGAAACTTTCTGCAGAAGACGTCTGCACGCAGAAACCGAGTGAAAGAAGATATAGTAAGTCCTCTGTGACCGCCACTGGAGGACCAGACATTTGCCAGTAAGTTTCTGTATGCTCGCCTGCTGGTCTTCAGCTTAGCCTGCCTGCCGCGATCAGGATTTGCCCGACTGTCACTGTGTACATCCACAGATTTTTTTTGCGAAATATTGTGTGGCATACGCTGCTTCTTGACTCTTTAAAGTGCATTTAATATCCAATTTAGTAACCTGCCGACGTCTACACCACTTTTGGGAGTTTGAAGGACGGAATGACATTTTTGTTGGTGAAGAGGTGAAAGGGACTAGCTCTGTCGCCTGTATGTCGATTTCTCTACCGCAAGATTTTGCACACTTGCTTGCTCACTAACCAAAGTCATGCTCTACAAAACTCTCATCCTGCCAGTCCTGCTTTATAGAGCCGAAAGGTGGATACTAAGAAAGACTGCAGAGCTGATTCTTGGTGCATTCGAAAGGAATGTTCTACGTCGTATACATGGTTCCGTTTACGAGGGAGGCGAATTGAGGAAAAGACGCCACAAGGATTTGGATGTAATCGGGAAGGGTCGACTAGACTGGCTCGCTCACATCGAGCGAATAGACAACAACGCTCCAGCAAAGGTGGTTCCCTAATCCTAGCCTCCTGGTTCGAGAAAGAGACCTCCGGTACAGAGACCAAGTCATGGCAGATGTAAGACAGCTTGGCCTTGATGACTCGAAGCAGCGCGCCCACGACCGTCATTGATGGAAGGCAGCAATCGCTCAGGCTCGGACCCTTCATGAGTCGTCTGCCTGATGCTTGCTCACTAAGAGTTTTTGTATTTCAATGACTACCATCCACAGACCTTCCACCGATGAACCTTCGATGTAGACAGCTAACATCTAATGCGACGATCAGGTTCAATACTGATAGTAAACGACTAACCTAACTTCAGTCAACTCCAATTCCAAGCTTTCCGTGATTGGCACCAATCTCTTAACGAAATGGTCACGTAATTTAACATTCTACTCATGTGGGTGCCGAGACACTATGGCATTCCACGAGCTAGCTAGAAAGGGTTCAAGCTATGTACTCTTCTCCGGAAGATGATCCATCAATCCGTGCTAATCCCTACAGTAAGCTAGACACAATTATGAAAGCAGATCGTAAATGGTTAACTCGCACGGAGCGCCTCATAACCAAACAACTCTGGCCTTTGTTAGACCCTAAGCCATAACTTAACCTGATCAACATGAGCAGACCTTATCTCACGGCTGCAGAAGAAGGCCCACTTACAATGAATTCCGCAGAAGATGCAGAGACAAGGATGTGGAAGAAACCATTGTACACCTGGTATGTAAATGATGTGCTGTGTCAGGACTTAGGTGTAGACTCCTGCGAGAATACCTTTTCAATAACTTGGTTGAGCTATGCAATGCAAAGGTCAGCCATTTCCTTCGCTTCATCAAAGGCACACACTGGCTTGCGGAATAGGAAAGGATCCACGTGGTAGCACAAGTTAAGCTGGATTATGTCTGGCTGCTGTCTTCCCGAACAACAACCACTTTAACCCACAGAAGAGGGAGTGTTAATTCAGCTTGTGGAGTGTCATTCAGAGGAAGCAACTTTGACTTGGTCATTCAATTGTCTTGGTCTCTTCGTTGTTGAAGCCTCTACGAATGCCCATTCCATAACATTTAAGGCCTTTCGACCACACTCAGTGTAGTTCAGTTTCGAGGCCTTTGTCCATTATATTGTGCACATGGAATGGTATCGTGCTTGATTTCGCTGCGAACATGACATTAACGAGCTCTTGCAACAATCTTAGGACGGACGAGGTAAGGCTTTTCGGTCGGAAGTCCACCGACGTACAGTGTCCTTAGATCAATCGGAACCAGCAATATTTGGAGAGAGCCAAGCTCCGAGGTGAGTCATTTTCATTGTGAGCCACTGCAACCAAGAACTAGAAGCGAACTAATTCAATTCCAATTGCTTCCATTCTGAATGAAAGCTTGTATAGTTAAAAGCCACCCACACTGACGCCGACGATGTATCCTCTATTCACACACCCGCCGAGCGAAGCTAAGTAAAATGAATATGAATACCAATTCCGTCTGCTTGAAGCGGAGAATGAAGAGAAGAAAAACCCGTCGTATTAATCCAATAAGGCTGCTTCACTCCATGTGTTGCACACATCCTCAAGGCAGACCTTACGCCCGTTGCCGTTTTTATTAAATTGAATTGAAAATGTCGTATCACGACGGCAGACTGCCACTCTCTTATCCTGCATGTGCAAAATGGTGCCATCAAAACTATTCCCTTCCAAGGACTTACAAAGAACTCTCACGTAAATTAATTTTTTGCCCCCCGCAAGTAGGGCCCTCGCGATACGAGGACGTGGCATCAAAGGTATTTAGTCCTTCGATCGCCACCAACCACCCTGTCTGACGTTCCCTGGGCTCCGTCACAATTGATTCCGTCCACCCATTTTGCTTTTGGTCAGGACAGTTGTCGACAGCTTTGAGCTCACCTCAATGACTGTTTTGGCCCTCCCCCCCTGAGGTAGGCAACCACTTGCTAACCGATTCCAAATTCACAAGAGGCACGGAAGAATATGATGTTGGATTGCATGGTGGGACTTTGCAAAGTCCTAAGCCAATATAACCGCCTCATTGGCCACGTCTCGAGCTAAGCACAGCCGAACAATAATAAATTTGAGAGGGAAAACAATTCCGTTGATTTACGGGTAAACAAGCCACATATCTCCCAGGTGCTGGGGTGTGTAGAGCAATGGTGTTTTATCTATTTGCCTTTCACTGATTAATGACGTGAGGTGCGCGATGCGAACCAAAGGAGCGCATAAAAGAAATCGGAGATGTTCTGCGGAATTGTTCCCCTGAGAAGTGCGGATTATTATGGGAATAAATGGCTTTGAAAAGCCATAAAACGAATGCCAATGGGTAATGAAATTCACGTCGGTTGATAGGGGCAAAAACTGATTCTATCGGGCTGTGCTTTCCGTTCCAGCGGAGGTCTGAGTGACTTAGGAAATTAAAGAAATAAGTGGAGGGTATATCCTGCAGGTCATCCACTCAAACATTGGCAGCGAGCGATTTAAGGAATGTTTAACATTGAAAGCCGGTTTAAACGAGAACTTCGGCTGGAATCGGATTTCAATTGAATTATTGTTTTTATTGTCTGCAGGTGTAAAGCGCTTCCTCGCCCAGGACGATACGAGGAAGGCGTGGGTATTAAATGCCGTGGCACGTACGAAAGCCTGTCCGTTTCTTCGCGTTCTACCACGAAAAGACTGCCTTTTGTTGTCTTTATCCACATCTTTTGGTCCACTCTCAAGGCCATCTAGCGCTTTAGCAGAAGTGGCCTTTGGTAAAAGTTACACTGGAGCCTTCGAGACCTTGCGCTCCGCATTTGCTTGATATACACGAAGTCGAATTCTGTGCAATCGTGACTGACTCTGGTCGCAGTCTGCACCCGGAAGGACTCTAGTCGAAGATTCATGGATGGCTCCAAGAATACTTGCGTCCTTAATTATGGCTTCATGGTTGTGCCTCTCGAGAGCAGAACCGAACATGCGTGGACTCTTCAGGAAGCTAACGATCCTATTCTGTTTGACGTCTGTAAGAAATCCGCGGAACTGATGTTATATCTGCAGAAGACTTACCAGTGTACGAAAGAGTCATTAAATGCGGCTTTGGTTCAAGCAAACCGGAACTGATACTTTTTACTACAAGAGCCAATATCCCCAAATTTTCACTTCCTCGTCTGAACAACTGAACAACCAGCTGCTCACTCTCTACACCAGCCTAAGTACCTAGCCTAGACTCCAAGTATAGCTCGAAGGTTAACGTAGACCGGCGGGTTAGGAAGACGTGTATGGACTTCTACGACTGTAGTAGAACCATCGCCAAAAGGTGCGGCCTAAAACCCAAGTTCACCCTATCACTGGTATGGCGGCCTTACTTACTTACTTATCAGGCAGACGACCCATGAAGATTCCGAGCCTTCGCAATTGCTGCCTTCCATCCGTGACGGGCCTGGGCACGCTGCTTCGAGTCATCAAGGACAAGCTGTCTTACATGTGCTATGACTTGGTCTCTGTACCGTAGGTTCGGTCTTCCTCTCCTTCACGAACCAGGAGGATCGGATTCGAAGACCCTCTTTGCCGGAGCGTTGTTGTCCATGGGCTCGATGTGGCCGAGCCAGTGTAGTCGACTGATTTTTGCCTTCCGGACTATATCCACATCCTTGTACAGCCCGTAGAGTTCGCGGTTGTGTCTTCTCCTCCATTCGCCTTCCTCGCAGACGGGACCATATATCCGACGTAAAATTTTTCTTTCGAAGGCACCAAGAATTAGCTCTTCAGTCTTGCTTACTGTCCAGCTTTGGGCTTCATAAAGTAGGACTGGCAGAATAAGAGTTTCGTAGAGCTTGACTTTGGTCCGTCGAGTCAGGACTTCCGAGCCCAGTTGCTTGGACAGACCTAAGTAGCATCGGTTGCCAAGGGCGATTCTACGTCGGATCTCCACTACCATGTCTTTCGCGGTGTTTACATTTGCCCCGAGGTAGACAAACTCCTTTACTACATCGAAATTGCAGATGTCGATTGTAACGTTTTGGCGTAGGTGGTGTGCGACGGATCGTTTTTTGCTTGACAGCATATATTTTGTCTTGCCCACGTTAACCTTTAGACCAGCTCGTTTCGCCTGTTCCTCAATTGCCGTGAAAGCTTAAACTACGGCGCATTGGGACCGCGCGATAATGTCGATGTCATCAGCGTATCCCAACAGCTGGACTGACTTGTGGAAGATGGTGCCTTCCGTGTTTACAGCCGCCCGCCGCACTATCTACCAAATTGAAAAACTCACATGACAGCGCATCTCCTTGCTGAAATCCGGTGCAGACTTACAGCTCTTCAGAGGTTTTTTAACCGAAATGCACTGTGCATCGCGTGGTGCAACACAACCGGATCAAATATCCCGGGATCCCGAATTCGGCCATGGCTTCGAATAGCTCCTTGCGATGAATGCTGCCGTATGCGGCTTTAAAATCGATAAAAAGATGGTGAGTATCGATTGGAAACTCGCTGGTCTTGTCCAGGAACTGCCTTAGTGTGAATATTTGGTCTATAGTCGATTTGCCAGGCCGGAAGCTGCACTGTGCAGAACAGAACGGCTTTAGAAATAAGCTGTAAGTAAAATAATTATGCGTTTATTTGGTCTCATTGGGAGCAATTCGCCAACGTTTTGTCCACTTAGATATAATGTCGAGAACTCGTTGAAGTTTTTTCCGAAACTGACTCGACTGGACTTCCTGTTGCGGGAATAGTTGTGTCATCAGCAAAGGTAGTCAAAAGTCGACCTTCAGTTGGAGGTATATCCTGGTGGTGTACAACAGGAGTAATGTGGGACCAAGGACACTCCCCTGTGGGACTCCTGCACTTGTCTCGGAGCCGAATTTTGAAATAAACCAGACTGTGTGACTTGTCATATGATTTAAATATTTCATCACAAACACTGTGTCACTATAAGTGGGCATTTTTAATGATGTGCTTCACTCAAACTTTGACACGACTGCATGTCAAGTTGCCACAAACAAACATTGACTACTGTGAGGCTCACTTGTTTTTGTAACAAGTACAATTGTCTTTGCAAATTCGATCGCCTTCTCTCTGAATTCGGCGTGCCACCTGGATCTGCTATGCCAACTTGGATCTAGAGGGATCGTTGCTGGCATCAAATCAGGAGCAGTAGCGATGGACACATTTCCTCAACACAAAGTCTCCCAAATGTCTACCTAGTTACGATCGACAAATCTAAAGGAAAGCCTTTATTTGTGCTTTAGGAGGCGAGTGGTCTTGAAATCAGTCACAAGGGAAATTATTGAGTGCGAACATTGATGCAAGCTCTTCAGTCACTGTTCCCATTCTGCCTCAAATCTGTGCGGAAAATATAAATCCCTTTCGGCAGCACAGAATTCATCCCAGTTCCAGGGAAGTGTTCTTATGTTCCGTGCGATTGTATGTAATTACAGTGTTAAGCACATCTGAATGCCATTCCAAAAGGGCATGCCTTTCATTCCAGGCCATGGCACATTCCCAACCAACCACACGACCCACCACATGCGCCCATTTCCGACGTATTGAGTAGTAGGTTCCCTTTATCCTCGCACTCGCCGACAACTGTTCATTTGAAATTCAATTATCAGAAATGTGCCTCTGTTCCTCATAAAAACATTCCGAAAACTCACTAATAGATGATCCCAATGGTTCCCAATGGTTAAGCGCTTTTGGGAACCTCCAAAGGGCCGTGGGAGGGTATGCTTCTCTTGAAATTCCTCTCGACACAAAACTACAAAAGAATCCAAAGACCAAAGTGTTGATATTGAATTCTTTCGCAAAAGTTTCAAAGTCTTAACAACTCGGCAACAGAAGGTCTGTTCTGTCATCACACTTCGGCTACTTATTGAATCTGTCTCTGGGCGTTCCAGCCAAGCGTAAGGTTGTGCACTTCTCTTATTCATTTCGCCTTTCTCAACACCCATCGCCATCCCGCGTCCCACAGCGCTTAACTCCATCCGCATGGCACTGCGCTTGTATTCCAGCATCTTGTCTTGTCTTTAATGTCACTCGATTGGTTGCGACGGCGGGTGGGCGTGGGCGGGTGGTGGGCCAGAGACAAAGATGGCCTTGTGCCTCCTCGGATCGAATCGAACTCATAACACCATAGACGACATAGAAATAAAGTTCAGCGCTATAGATACCAATTGAATTCTTGAACTTTATCTCGCAGAAAGTGAAGAATGGAAACTAAAACTTTGCCGGATAGTTCATGAGAGATGGGCCCCCCTCCAGACGTTACTGGGACGACAGTTGTTCGATGTTGTCATTGCCGTTGTCGTTGTCGGTGTCGTATTTTGTTTTTCTTTTTGTTCTAGGAATTCAGGGCCGACGTCAAGTTTGTTTCAGTGTCGCTGATTGAATTGCAGACCTTCTCGCGAATGATTCGGATTTTTGTTGCAACGATGACCTGTTTTGCTCAACGCACATGCTGTCAAACCTGTTGCCACAGAAGGAGTTCCATTCTCCGTCTGCAATCATCGATTTATTGCCATTATTCGCTAATTTAATGGACAGACGATCAGGTTTCGGTTGATGTGTGAGGCCATGTCTTTTTTCTGAAGCGACGTTTTCTTGTGGCTGGTCGCAATTCATTAGTCCTTCGCAGGTCTTTGCATTTCCAGCTAAAGAACCATCAACTGAGTGGTTAAAGTCATCCGCCGGGAGTGTAATTGTGCACGGAGGAGCCTCGTTGACGGAGGACACACGGAGAATATTGCCTTTTTGTGCACCAGGTGGACTCCTTGGGTAGGGGCTTTACGACGCCACAAAACTTCTCCACCAACCGGTCACGCGATGGCTTTACGGTCTAATTTCAGAGACCGAGATGACAGTGGCCACAAGACTGAAGGGTACAGGATTTAATTGTAGAGTGATAACTTTTTAATGCGAATTTTTATCGTCTCATATTCGAGGCTGAAGTCTGATTGCGCTATAACCATATGCAGTGAAGATGGTCTAGAAATGCACAGAAAAAGGTACGTCGTTGATGTTAATACAACTTAAATCCATATTCTCACTGTCAGGACACACACACAAAACGCTTGCAAACGTGATACTCAAAAAATGTACGAGGAATTTCTGTACAGGTCCCATTTGCGATTGCGTAACAACCAGAACCAACTAATAGGGCACTCATCTACCGGGGATAGGAAACTGGTCTTAAAATGCAGGAAAGCATTTACTGGACATTAACTTTGGGATATTTGTCTCGAAAAACCGGTCACGAGTGCCAAAATGCACGCGAGGAGCTCAGTATTGAGCAACTCCTTCTTCGCACGGAAAGTGTTATGCGTAGATGCAGAGGACGCGTAGCACGAATGACCCCATCATCATCATTTCCAAAGCAAGCCTTGAACACGATTCAAACTGAAAGGGGACCGCTTGGGGGATCAGGATGAAGAGGTTGGAGCACGTCCAAACATTTTCTTATTGCACTTGGGCACTTAGAGTGCATGGCGGAAAATCGAGTGACCTGGAGCTGTCTCGTACTTAATTTATACCCACAACCTCCATGGCGGATCATGACGGCTATTGAAGAAGAAGCGGACACACATAGTGGAAATGATCCTGGTTGTAGTGCTATACTCGCAGATCATTCATTCATCATTTCCACCGTCACACTTGGCCACAGTAACTTTGAAATGTGAAGCGGTTGATTTTGTCAAATTATTGATTGGAACAATTTCGACTTCGTTGAGGCCTTGAGGTACAGTCGAAGCCGCTTAGTTGAAACCCGTTTAATTGACACAACCCGTTTATATGAAATATTTAATCTGTCCCCGTGATAATTTTGACAAATTTCGTACAAGCTGCTTCGGTTCATTGAAACCCGCTAATGTAAAAAACGAGCGAGTTTCAAATCGATAATAACCATCTTCTCATCGATTTTAATGCCGCATACGTCAGCATTCATCGCAAGGAGTTATTCGAAGCGATGGCCGAATCCGGGATACCGGAAAAATTGATCAGGTTGTGTTGCACCACGCATGCAGCGTGCAGTTCGGTTCAAAAACCTCTGAGCCGTTCGAAACCTGCATCGGATCTCGGCAAAGAGATGCGCTGTCATGTGAGTTTTTCAATTTGGTACGGGAGAAGATAATGTGATGAGCGGCTGTATACATGGAAGGCACTATCTTCTACAAGTCAGTCCTGTTGGGATACGCTGATGACATCGAGATTATCGTATATCGATATCGACATATCGGTCCTAATGCTCCGTAGTGAACGCTTTCATGGCAACTGATGAAAAGGCGAAACGAGCTGCTCTAAAGGTCAACGAGGACAAAACAAAATATATGCTGTTGAGCAAACAACGATCAGCCGCACACGACCTAGGCCAAAACGTTACAATCGACAGCTACAATTTCGATGTAGTAAAGGAGTTTGTCTACCTCGGGGCAAATGTAAACACAGCGAATGACATCGTAGTGGAGATCCAACGTAGAATCACCCTTGGCAACCGATGCTACTTCAGTCTGCCAAAACAACTGGGCTCAAAACTCCTGACTCGACGGACCAAATTAATGCTCTACAAAACTCTTATTCTGTCAGTCCTACTTTATGAAGCCGAAAGCTGGACACTAAGCAAGACTGCAGAGCTAATTCTTGGTGCCTTCGAAAGAAAAATTCTACCTCGCATATATGGTCTCATAGACGATGGAAGCCCAATGTAGGAGAATACACAACCGCGAACTCTACGGGCTGTACAAGGATGTGGATATAGTCCGGAAAGCTACAATCCGTCGACCACACTGGCTCGGCCACATCGAGCGAATGGACAACAACGCTCCCTCAAAGAGACCCTCGAATCCGAGCCTCCAGAAACCTGTTCTAGTGCTTGCTTGCTTCTTCTTTGATTGGCGCTACAATCCGCGGTGGACCTGGGCTACAACCAACATGACTCTCCAACCAGCACAAGAGCTTCCTCATCCGCTTTCAATAGCGTCCATGTCTCTGCGACATAGAGCAGGACTGGGATGATCAGAGTTTTATAAAAAGTCAACTTGGTGTTTCGAAAGATGGCTTTGTTACTCAATTGCCTCTTGAGCCCAAAATTTAAACCGCATCAAATTATTGCATCTCTAAGTCTCCAACAATCTTGCGATCTTGGATATGAACTTGGACGAAATATGGCTTCAACAGGATGGTGCCGTAAGCCACACAGTACACTTTACAATGGATTTATTGAAGAGTTTGTATATTGAGCGTGTAATGGGCCAGTCGACTGTTTGTGCGACTTAACGCCACTTGATTATTTTTTGTGGAGCTGCGTTAAGTCAATGGCTAACAAGTCGATGACATTGGAAGGATCAGAGCCAACAATGAACGCGAAATAGCGGCCGTTTCAGCCGAAATGTGTGGTCGAGTTGTTGAAAATTGTGTTCAACGAATCAACCGCTGCAAACGTGCCTATGAACGAAGTCGAATTACTGTCATGAATGTTTTGATTGTATCTTAAGCCGATAAGAACTCCTTACTGGAAAACCCTTAATATATTGGGCTTATAACTCAATGGTGCGGTTTTTTATGGTTCATTTAAGCAAAACATGTCCAATAGTATTATTCAAAGTATTGCCCCTCTGAAGCTATGACTTTTTTCCCATCTTTCTGGTAATTTGTGGTTCCCATCCCAAAGGAACTGCTCCGGCTTGGCAGCCATGAATGACTCCGACTCAATCTCCCTGCTCGAATTAAGTTATAGACTTACATCTGTACACCCTTTTTCTTGATATTTTATTTAAAAATAAAATAGTGCTACAGCCCACAGAGGGTCGGAGACTAGCTTCTCAGCAACCACTCGTGGTGTGCATGCTAATGTTCTTTCACGAGAGGAGGGAACCTACAGTTGCATGCCCCTAGGACTCCTATCTGCCCTTGGATGAATCATCGCCAATTAGGCTGTTTCCATTTTTAAACAATGAAAATAATCGACACTCAAGTATGACATAATGATCTTTCACGGCGTTGTTCTTGATCTGAGCTCTTGCTAAGCCAACAGGTACGTTCCCATTATAAAACCCGCCTGGACAACATGTTGAGCCACCAAAAAATACTTTGCGTTCACATTGTACTACGCGGCTTACGGACTTCGTTTAAGAGGTTTCGTGACATCATTCTTCTTTCAGTAATGATGACGTCCCAATTAAAATACTACAGTATCCTAAGCTCTACCGAGAAAACATATCATTTTCGTTCATCAGCTGATACTCACTCGTTTAAAACTAAAACACCAAGAAAATTTGGACTGCGGTCGAACCACTAGTATTCAAACTGTATCGTATCTGCTGTACGACCGAGGGAAAAGGTTAAACTTTCATACGGCCGTCGTGCGGATACGTACCTACGGGCATACTGCTGGTCGGTGATTGACATTTGGTGTGGTGCGTTTCTCGACAACGGATCTGCACTTTTGTGATATATGATGCATCGAACTTGGCTCTTTACTTAATGAATTTCAAAATTTAAACTTAACTTGCATGTATAATCCTTTTGTTGAAATTGTCAAAGAAGGTTTTTTTGAATTTCGTTCCTCTGTCTCCAAGGCGTGTTTTTTATAAGCCGCCATGGTATGATATAATATGGGTGACGCAACAGCCGTAGAGCGCCAGGGCGTAGCTTCTCAGCAACCACTCTTGTTGTGCGTGCGTACTCCTTGGGCCTTGTTGGTGACACGAAAGAGGTGGGCCGTGATAATTATTTTTTGTCGCACAGAGCTTGGATCGAACCTACGACGCGGAGGTTGGAGTCGCCGCACATATCCACAGCGCCACGGACCACCATAATTTACGTATCTCCAGCCATTTAGGAAATCATGCACTACAATGTTAATTTTTTTTCACGACAACAAGTGGCGAATCGTTTAGCCTGTGGAGTCTATTATTACTTAGTGTTGAGTTAATAATTGACTTCATTTTGACTCAGTACACTTGAATAAATATTTGGATTGATCCGACGCCTAATATTCGCCTTCTCTGCTCCTGCAGTCCTCTAGCCAGTCGCAGGTTCCTGCACCTAGGAGCCTACTAATTCAGCGGCCATAACGAGTTAAATAGTGCAACTAAATTACTTCGCTAGCAGCACCAACTGGTTCCAGTGTTAGGAGGAGTCAATCGGCGTGGTATCACAATGCCCCTACTCTGGCCTAAGTGTGACTGCTCTTTAGGTAGCAGTCAGCCACTACAACCTAACCTAACCTAACCGCCTTTTGTAAACGGAAGGTGGCAACACAGCCCAGCCCACTGTGCGCCACCCCGTGCGGCAGTGCACATTTGATGAAGTTGAGGCTGAGCCTCTACACTCCTTGGAGCAGCATGGAACTTTTTTAAAATTGCAATCCAAAGACACCTACCTCCTATAAATCGTGTCAACGGAAATTTCCCTTCCCCCGTCCATTTTTCCCGACAGCAGTGACTCCGCAATTAAGAGCATCTGTTTGGATGTCTCTCAGTCACGGCTTCCATAAGGTGTGCTGCCTTCGGGGATACTTGTCCCTTAACATGCCAGTCTTTTGAAGTTGTCAGTCCGAGTGTGGTGGCCTTTGAGCATTTTTGAATTTAATTAACTTTACATTCGGTCTTGCTGCTTATTAACACCATGCACTCACCGCAATATACACTCTTGAGTAAAGCATGTCCCTCAGACGAAAAAAATTTCGTTCATCTAAAATCGTACTTCAGTGTGGTCTCGCAACACGAACACCGGCATGAATGTACACTCAAAGCCACGGCACCATTATCGCCTCGGGAAGGTGCACGGCACCACATCCAGCAGCTCACACTCTCTATCCGTTGTCCTTGCTTACACTCCCTCTGATCCATGGATAAGGCCAACATATGTTTCTCCTCCCAGCAGATTGCTTAACTAAAAGCGATGAACTTTAATAAAATTTAATGCGCCCGCCTAGTAGATGCTGTTCGCTTGCAACAAACGCTCACGCATATATGAAGGTACATGCAGAAGGGCATTGCAGAATCTGTCGTAAACATTCACTTATTCTCATCGGGGCGCATTTGTGTGGGTATGTCACAGGTCGGGCGAGATGGATGCTCCCCACCACAGCCACCCACACAAAATCTGTTACGTAGCCTTCGCAGATAGGTTCTGATTGCAGAACACACAGTACGCTGGGGATTTGTGCCAGTGTGCTGACTCCTGTCAGCATTTTCTAAATGAAAGGCGGGTTATGCCCCCAGATGGGGTGTATCTCCCTCCGACTGTGGCACTGCAGTTGCTCTACATTCTATTTTTCACCGACCATTGTGTTGACGGTGGTGCGGGGAGCTCTTACACGGCCCTCCAGGATGGCATCGTGCATTCATACGTGTCATATGAAATTCTCTGACATGCTCTTGCGGGGGGATTTCCGCCTTCCGTCATTGCGGGTCCTTTTGTCATCACACCGACCGAAGATTAGAGCGATGATGAACAAGTTAAAACGACTGAATGCGACAAGTTCGCCGACAGTTCGACTTGCGGCTGCAAGTGGGAGATATTGATGAGATATGTATGGGACCTTAATCGCTCCACCATGCCTATAAATAGCGCCACAATGGATCTCGCACAGACGCACACGAGCAAAAGGGAAAAGCCCCCCTCCCAATTGCGAGGACAAATTGTTTTAATTATAAGCAAATCCGAAATACCTCAGATTCACTGAAAGTCATCTTGCTGGGTAAGTGAGCATTCTTGGATCCCATATGAGCATCCCTTCCGGTTTGTCTTTGAAGCGAAATTCAATTAGCATCCGCATGCCTTTCACCTTCCAGTCTATAATGGCAAATGTACGAGCACCGTGTGGTGGAGCTTCTAAATTTAACTCTCGAGTGGAGTAGTTCCAGACAAAGGCAAAAAGAATACATTTCCACCCACAGCACCCAATTACGGTTATGGCAGATGTCCTCCTTGATTAAATTTCCCCAACAGATGACACCGAGACGGTACAAGATCTTTGAAATCAATTTCGTGCTCTGGCGGCGGGTGGGGTCGTTGATAAATGTATTGTTGCGCTACCACCCTCCGCCCCTCGAACTCACATCCAATTCTCATCTTCAAACTCTCTCCTGTCCCCTGTGAGTGTCTTGTGCGAGAGCGTTCGTCACCAATGAAGTGGAAAACTTTATCTTTAGGTGGCTGCCAAGTTTAAAGGCAAATTCAATTAACCCGTCCGAGAGCAGTTACACCCACTCACGAGTGAGGCTTGATTTTACTTCCTCCTCGGTGACAGGTTTCGCTTTGATGTTGGCATTGCAGCTAGCGCTTTATACCTTAATTGACCGCAGTTCAACTCTGGACTTTGTTGGTGGTTCGGTGTGCTGAGGCAACTCGCCAACATCTAAGGGACTCTCCTAGGAAATCCTCTCCTGTCAGCAGTGTTTTCAATTCTCGACGTACATTCGCAACACTCTCAAATTTGAATAACCCCGCCATTTGTAAGCAAATCGATTACTCGCAGCTCGATGCAAAATCCACTCCAGACGCATACATTTTCGCTCGCTTCTTATCCGACATCCGACTTCCTTTGGCAGCATTTTGTGAACCGTGCGTGGTAATCCTTCCTATCAGACGTCTTACAGTCCATCCCTTGTTGCCGCTATCATAACTCTCCCGCAGGGAAGAGATATTGTCGCCCGGACCAGATACAATGCCAGATTACACCCAACTGAATGATGACAATTCAATTTGCACGAGATGAGAAGAATCTGATAGGGGGCACCTTCATACATTGGCACACACACGCAGGCATGGGCTCGGCTCGACTGGGCTGTGTGTTTGGGACAAGCGCTCCCGCTGTCATTCGAAGTTAGTGGTCGTTCCTTCTTTTGCTACTGCTAATCGCGTCACAATTGTCGTCGTAAAACTTTAGGTTTATTGGGCGACGCTGGAGCATCGCTGGAGATCCCCACTCGACGATACAGAGGAGACCAATGCCATTGCCTTCATCAGATCCAATTGACCGTCTATCGATGGGTATTGCTTTAAAGATTGTGTGGTACTGCTTTGTATCCGCTTTCGCGACTGTGCCAAGGATGCTACGACAGTTAAATATAATGACTATCAGATTGGCGGTGGGCAATAAAAATTCACTCGATAGCTGCCCCTCTGTCAGCCCACATTAATTGCTTGTCACTCGGTGGTTGGCCGTTGAAAAATGTCCAAGAAACAGCAAAAAGGGACGCACTTTGTAGGGAAATAGGTGCTCGAAATAATAAAGATTTACCACACCCCAAAGTGGAAACAAAATGTGTACACTCTCTGGCCGGTGCCGAGTGCAGGTGGACACGATGGACTCGGATGGAGGATGCTAATAAATTGAGATTTGTGGATATGGATATGGTCTGGCATCCACTTCGCCAATTTGATGGTCCCTTAGATTAGGTGATTGTAGTCGATAACCGTGTTAAGGCTGCTTACGCGAACACTCCGAGGAATAAAGAAACACTTTATGACCGAGGTGAGGATCCGAAATCTACGAAAGTGGTTGGTGTCGATATGAGTCCTGCTACAGCAGTCCGTGTGAATTTAGTGTCCGCAATGGAGGGGCTTAGAAACTGAAGTGAATCAGAATACGAGAACGATTTACCGGGAATTTATTTGAAAAATGTTCAGGAGTGAATATGAGTAACCTTAGCAGACAACTCTGATAATTTTTTTATTTGGCTCGCCGATCACTTAGCCGATCGAAACCTGTTACCATATGGTCACCGCCGTCCATACCGCATGTATATACGATTTTGCATAGAGTAAGAAATAAAAACAACAATTTGCGAAGTAAGATCCTTATTGGTTCGCTGATAATGACGCTCAAAACATGGTGGCCAAGGGCCCACATCACACTTTTTACAAATTAAGAGAACCGTGGCCTTGCAAAATAGGTAAGGGCACCGCCGCGTGCTGTTGAATGTTTCACACAATGACTCAATTCGTCGACTCACACATCTTCAGGGGTCAACTTGTACCTCAGCTAACAAGCCTCTCCAGCAGGCACGATCCGTAGCCAGCTGCCTCCAATTTCGCACCCTAAGTTGGTTGAAGTCCTATTCCACTTGTGTGCGCCATCTCTATTGCGTTGTCCCACTGGTTCGGAGTCGAAGACTCTTCGGGCTGGAGCAGTGTTTTAAATGCGCTCAACATGGCCTAGCCATCTTAGGCATTGAATCAGTAGACGCCTGACTATACTCATGTCGCTGTACAGCCCGTACAATTCGTGGTTGAATCTTCTTCTCCAGAACAGTCAACACAAACAGGACCAAAGATTGAACGCAGACCTTTTCTCTCGAAGAGACCAAGAACGCGTCTTCATCCGCTCTTGAGATAGTACAAGCCTCCACGCCATACAGCAGGGCAGGGATGATCAAGGTCTTTTATAATGTGAGCTTGGTCCTTTGAGAGAGTGCTCTACCAATCAATTGCCTCTTGAGCCCAAAGAAACAGGGGTTGGCAAGAATTATTCTGCGTTTAATCCCGGTACTGATGTTGTTCGCACTATTTACTTGGGAGCCAAGGTAGACGAAGTCCTTCACTACCCCGAAGTTGTAGCTGCCTATGGTGACGTTCTGACCGAGTCTCCGATTTTGTGTGTCTTTGCTCAAACCCATTTTTCCGCCTTCGTTTCAACACAAGCAAACGCTTCATTGACGGCTCGCTGAGTTCAATCACGTCAATGTCGTCGGCGTATGCTAGCAGTTGAACGGACTTCTGGAATATCGTGCCTCTAGTGTTGGCGTGTGAGTTTCGCACGATCTTCTCCAGGACGATGTTGAAGAAATCACATGACAGCGCGTCGCCTTGCCTAAAACCTTTTTGACATTGAAGGTCTCGGTGAGTTCGTTACCGACCTTGATGGAGCAGCGAGAGTTCTCCATCGTCATCCTGCACAATCTGACGAGTTTTGCAAAAAATGTTAAAACTAGACATTGGGCTGTATAGCTCGTCTCTATGCACGCTGTCATATGCGGCCTTAAAGTCGACAAATAGGTGGTGGGTGTCGATCTGCATCTCTTGGGTTTTTTCGAGGATCTGGCGTAATGTTAAAATTTGATCGATAGTGGACTTCCCATGCCTGAAACCGCACTGATAGGGACCTATCATGTTGTTGACGAATGGTTTCAGGCGCTCACACAGAACGGCAGAGAAGATCTTGTAGGCGACGTTAAGGAGACTGATCCCTCGATAGTTGGCCCAGTCAAAGGGGTCTACTTCCTTGTGGATCGGACAAACGATACTAAGATTCCACTCGTCATGCTTTCCTCCGACCATATCCTACAGATTAGCTGATGCATGCGCAAAACCAGATCCTCTCCAGCTGCCTTAAATTTTTCAGCGGACATTCCGTCTGCACCAGCAGTTTTGTTGAGACTCGATATCGCTGTATTGACTTCGTCTAGATGGGGGGACAGATTTCTCTTCTATCGTCGTCCATTGCGTGGAGTGGAACATTCTGCTGACAGCGGTATTGGTGTCCTCTTCGCCGTTAAACAGTCTGCAGAAGTGATCCTTCCAGATTCTCAATATCGACTGCGACTCAACTACGAGTTTTATCTCTTCGTTCCGACAGGCTTCTGTCCGCTTGCTTGTAGAGCTTGGATAGTTGTTACACCCGTTGGTAATACTTTCGAACATCATTTCAGCCGTATCACGCCTCGATTTCCTCGATCGCGCGCTTCTCATGCTCCTTACTTTTCTTTGTGAGAGGCCTGAGCTCTTCCCTTCTTTTAAGTTCGTAGAGCTCACGAACCGCTTTCGTTCTTATATCCAGCGTCGGCCAGCTTAGCTGAATGCGCCTGCCGGCACTCGTTGCCAAACCATGGGGTTTTTCTGGGTGACTTTTCAAAACCCAACACATCAGAAGTAGCTTCTCAAATGACATTTTGACAGCGGTTCCACTGTTCGTCGATTGTTTCGCCTGGCAGGGTTGGACCCTCTGAGAGCTTCAGGGAGACTCGATCGGAAAAGTTCCCAGCGGTCGATTGTGATTTTAGCTTTCCGACGTCAAACTGTTTTGGTCTTGCTCTACTCCGTTGTAGGACATCAAGGACACTGGAGGAGTGTCTGACGTTGATCGTAATGTGATCAATCTGGTTGACGGTTGATTGATCAGGAGACCGCCAGATCCCTTTGTGAATGTTGAGGTGTGGGAACCACATGCTGGCTTCAGTGAGGTTTCTCCCCATCACGAAGTCCAACAGCCTGATTCCATTGTCGGACGTATTGTCATGTAGGCTGTGATTTTCCGACGACTCTAGCAAAGAAGAATCTTACATCAGCATGTGAAATATTATATTTTTGTTTAGCCTTCTGAATGCACGTAAGATCGGCATACTTGTTGCAGTACTGCGTTGCACAATTTTTTCGTTGACCCATGTCTGGCTGTGGGGAGGGGAGTGGGACATCGATTGATGCACCGATGACTTTTTCTTCTGGTGTTGTAATTGGGTCGACTGCTGATCGTGGAGCTGTTAGGGGAAAGACCTGAGTTGCTGGCATTGCATTCGTTGCTAAGTAATTAAAAAAATATATTGTTGCCATAACCTCTTCAGTACAACTTTGAGCAAGGTTAGGTTAGATTATAGTGGCTGACTGCTACGCGCAGTCACTCTTAGGCCAGAGTAGGCCTAACAACACTGGAACCAGTTGGTGCTTCTAGTGAAGCGATTTGGCTGGCTTATGTTGGTGCTGTTTACCTCATTGAGGTTATTGAAGTAGTAGGCAGATTAGTGTGGACTTTAAGACAAGCCAGAGCACTACAGGAGCAGAGTAGTTGAAATTCTGAACCAAGGTTCCAGGGACATCAGTGCTCTTTCTTTTCAGAAGTCCATAAGAGACAATCGAGCAAGCATTGATTTGTATGGTATTTATAGAAATACGCAAAATTTTTATTGGTGGCTATGGCGTTGTGGGTATGTTTGTGGACCCCAATGCACATGAACCTTGACGTCTAGGTACGATCCCTGACCGACACAAAAAAGCCGCCACCTCTTTCAAGTCACTGACGATGTTCAAAGAGTACTCCCACCCAGAAAAGCTTTATAAATTTGGCAAGTCGAAGTCGGCATAAAACTGTAGGTGCCTTCCAAACAGAAGAAAACAATAGCGCGCACACCAGTGTTTGCTGAGAAGCTAGGCCCAGGCGCTCTGCAGGCTAAAATTACAAAATCAAAGACCAAAGTCGATCTGCCATCTTACCGCAGGAACTTAAAACGGAGATGGTCATACGGTCATACGGAAAACGATCATCCCTCGTCAGGCACCCTTCCTATCGAAGTCATGTTGAGATGGGTAAAGCTGTAACTCTGCTTTTGAACCATATAGCTGCTGTTTTTGGAATCATTGAACTCTAGATGTACATATTTTTTACACAGTATTTTTTTCATGCAAATATTCATCGTATTATGTTTAACAGTATTTTTTACTTGTTTTAAGTATTTAAATTTTTGTTTACATTTACGTTACGATTTGTTATCAATTATCAGCGATAGCAAATCATTCTGAATAAACATTTGAAAAAAAGAAGAAGTGGGGACAAAGCTTTACATAGCTCAGTCTGATCATGCCTCACAGACAAGCATTTCAAAAGTTACATAGCTGAACTAAACGCCAGTAGCAGAGAAACATCGAGAAACTGTGCTCGTTTGCATTGCATTATCACATGTGACAACTTGGCTATTCCTCATCGTGACGTTGTCTTAAAAAGAAACACAATAAGTTAACGTCACATGAGCATACTCGAACATCGCGCCCACATTTTCGGTCACAATTCACAACCAGTTATCAGCAGAACTGACTTTACTGTCCGCAGAATACGCTCGCAATCTCTTAAAGTCATTCTCACTACTTTTTGCCCGGCGTCCAACTCAAATGCCAGGATAAGGTTTAAAATTGAGTAATGAAACCAGATCCAGTTCCCTGTTAATAATGCGAGGGCGTAGACGGTTGCAAGGTTCCTTGCAAGCGGCGAAAAGAAACAAAACGTCAGAGAGAACTACCCGCATACACAGCTGGAAGGTCGACTGGGTGTATGCTTCAAGAAATTCCAATTAATCACTTGTCTACTGCAACTATTTCTCTCACACTCTCTCTCGGTTTTGGTGTGCGGGTGGCGGTGCAGTTAGTTTTGGGTTACCTTAAACGACATTGTTGTGTTCATGGGGAACATTAATTTTGACTCTCTTCACTTTGCACTGAGCTTTGACTCCCACAGATTCGGCGAACGACAGTCGACAAGAGCGAACTCCCTTAAGCGAAATATAACATTTATTAAGTGAATTCCCAGCGGGCAATCTGTCTGATAGTAAGTGCATACTGCATACACCGACCGACCGACCGACCGACCGACCGACCGACCGACCTGACCTCGTCCTTGTCCAGTGGCTGGCTGCCTGGGTGGGGGAGAGATTTTGACATCTCCGGACGGGATTGCATTTGTTTCAGCGTTACGTTGTCATCTGCAAGATGGTTTCGCTTACCTTGGGAGTGTCGGCCAATTCATTGCCAACGGATAGGTGAAATTTCGTACACTTCAATAAACACGTCACATGGCTTCTTAAATTCGCATCACTCACGCACCCGACGCATCGATGTTATCTATGGTGGGCGACAAATGAAGCCAGATTTTCAAATTCAATTGAACTCCGGCCACCCACCTTCTATTGTCATCAATCTCCGAGCAACGTGTCCACACAATCTCCGATCTGGCAACCGTCCCGAAAATTGAGACACACTAAATCACTCCCCATTTCGATACCCCGTCTCGGTCGGTCGGTCGGTCGGTCGGTCTTCATTAAGATAACCAACATCCACTTTCCCGCATTGCAATCGAAACTGCAAATCCCGACTTAAATAACTGACTTAAGTCAATATCGTCAATCACCTGGCAGAGTCCTTCTGAATGGAAGAAAACAAAGCAAGTAACCGACCGCCCGTCTGTCCTCGCCGAGGACCAGGTGACTGCCAGGCGGAGGGGGACTTAGGGACTTCTTCAAATCGAATTTGTTGTGAGAAAATTTATTGCATCCATAATTTAGTTTTATCTTTGCAGCCATCGTCTGCAGCAGTAAGCGCCGGCAACTCCACACAGAATCCACACAGAAGGACGAAGGACGCCAGAGTCTCAGTTCTCTTTATCCATTGAATACAATGACTTTTCGTTTTTGTCTTCTGATGTTAATAGCTCCTTATTGAGTACGCTTCAAGATAAACATTGCTGGGGTGTGCGCTAAGCGACGATTTAAAGAGGCCATAAAAGTTCAATAAAAGTAAATAGCAGCCCTGGTGCATACATACTACATAGTCTCTAGACATGGCATGCCAAACGGCTGCCACTGGGGGTGGCGAGGGGCGCGCATTACACTGGGATGCCTGTCGATTGTGGCTGATGTTCTAGGCGACTCATTGAGAAGAGGTTTCGTTTTCGTTTTCGTTCGCCGGAAGTATTTCTGTTTATTGTTTAAACGGGGAAATGGCCAAATGGAGTTATTTCGCTTTCATTCGATTTTGCCTCGTATACTTTAAATGGCATTCCTGCGGAGGAGAGAGAACGTCGACGTCACTGGCGGCGTGGTTATTGCGCTATGAAGGTCTTGTGTCTATAATTTTGATGAGGGGAATAGCAATTTTTGGGATTTACGACTCTCGGCGAAGGACGTGATTACCGTTAAAGGACCTTGACGGCATAAAAGACGGCGCGCCCGTAATGAGTGAAAATTGAAAAACTTCAACAAATGATTTATTGGGACTTATGTATTATTTTTCTTCTTAATGTGGTTCCTCTTCTGTGAATTTAAATTGCGGAGCGAAGAGAATACTGCTGCGGACATAAAAGTTTACGGTGTCTCTTTCAGAGAGATTTATCACTTAATTCACTTGAACGTGCGTGGTTTGACTGGGAATTGAGAATCTTTTGAATAGCCTTGTGTCCATTTAGACATTTGACAAATGTCAGTGTCACTTTAAGAGCTCGCACTGTAGTTTGTTGTCTTGATGGTTTGGGGCTTCTCGCCGAGAGTGGGTGAGAGACACGCGAGCAAGTATCTGCTCGTAGCGCCGAACAGAAAGCGCTGTACTTCAATGGTTTCGACATGTGACACAAATGCCCTTATCATCGGGTCTAGCGAGGCTTGCCTTTAATGCGACTCCTTCAGGAAGGCGTCCCCTTGGCAGATCGGTGGTTGGACCAAATCTAAGAAACTCTCCTGGTTCCGCTCCTGATGAGGTAGAGTCGATTGTAGAGGTCCGACTGGCTACCTCAGCCACCCCTTTTGTAAAAAACTTATGATGATCATGGTCTTGGGCACTACTCATCCTGCTGTTTGGCTGAACTTTTTTGCTTACAAATATTGACCAAATGTTCAACAGATGAATCGAATGTAGCCTTGGGGCTATCTACAATGTAGCAATTTGTGGATGAGTCTTTGACTATTGAATACACGCCAGATTGCTCAACACTTTAGCTGGAGGTATTTAGCAAAGTCTATTTCGTGACCTTCAACACAGTCATCGTCGATGGGAATACCTATTAATTTGAAAACAGCACGCTTTACAAGAGACGACCGTGTGCGGGCTGGTGCCTAGCTGGCAAGGTTCTCAGCGCCGATGAAGACCTCCGAAACTCGACCCAGACCCTATTGAGTAGATGGTGCACGTTCATGCCGAACGATTACCACGTCGCCGAGCTCTAAACTCTGCGTTACTTGTATCCTGATCCGACGATCTGATCGAAGCTGATCTCGAAACTATTCGCAACTCTAACACTTCCAGACTCTTCTGTTAAGCTTTCAGCCCATCTAGCTCCGGTATCCCCTGCTGGATCCTAGAGCCTCTACAAAGCCCAACCGCCATCAGGTGCGGTTTCTGGAAATGTGCCTCAGCTCTCCTTTTCTCCTGAGCGAGTTCCATTGCATCACTTGGTTAGCTATGGATTGGCTCGCACCCTTCCGGAGAATGTGACCAATCCACTGCCACTATCGTCGTCCTATGGTTGTGCCTGGAAGTTCATGGTCCGCTCTCTGTTTAAGCTTGGACTTAATCAACATGCTTGGTATCTAGGATACTCGGTACCGGTTCTGTCCACCAAAAAGCGGTGGGATTGTCTGACAAGGCAGAGATTGATGTTGAATCAGGAACGGCCCCCGTCTGATCAAGGACGGTATGAAACTGCTCAAAAGTTAGTGGAGCGTGATCGATGGTTTTAGGTGACGTTTCATGGTTTTCATGCCTGCCTCCTATATGCCTCCGAAGTAGGGAGATTCTGGCGGAAACAAATGCAATTTATATCTGTCTGTGCTCCTAATTCTAACTGATGACGATAAACCTTGAAGTCCTCTGGTAGAGTGACGTTTAGATAGTTGTTCCATGAGGTATCTGTCGCTGGCTGCATCAGTAGTTGGATGTGGATGGGACATATGGAGCTGATATCTCGTCCTTCCAAAATCTGAACATTATCTGGTGTATTCTCCCGAACTCCCTGGAACATCACCACCGGCCTTGAAAAGCTCTTATGGTACGCCATCTTGGGATTTCTTGGCTGTTCATCATCATCAGCTTTTCCCTGCGGATTAGTAACAAACTAAGCCTTAATCCCTCTAACTTAACACAGTTTTATGCGATTTATCGGTGTCTCACAAATACGGAGACCTAATGATACACGCAGTCTCTGTAAGGTCAGTCAAAGGTACCACTTATTTGTTTATTGTGGCAGCAATTTTGCAATGATTTACAAATGTATTAATTAAAACTGTGCTACTAAAATATTAATATAAATTCCTAAATAATATCACATACGTAATTTGAAGGAAAAGCCACTGAAAGTAGTTCATTAAATAGAGGGACCCTTTAACTCTAGACAAGCTGGTGCCAAAGCAAGGGCATGGTCTATAGTTTAAGAAACTCTTAGTTCTTGGTAAAGACAAATATCAACTTGGTCTCAATGTCCGTTTTGATTTAATGACATTTGGAAGAGAAGACTTAGGCCAAGCCAAGCGTCCACAAACCTGGCAATCGAAGTAGATTGGCCTAGACCGTTCACGATTATGTACAGTATACATAATCGTGAAAATGAAGCTTTAGGCTAGAGCCTCACAATAAAGGCACAGTTCTGGAGTTGGAGTTTGTTGGAGGTGTGTAATCTGCACTCATACTGATTCCATTGCACTACCAGGCAGCGACCAGCATTTGTACATCATATAGAACAAGAGCTCACAGCAAATGTTGGGCGTGAAAGTATAACCAAATAAGTGTTACATGATTTGAAAGGTCTCCCAAAAGCAAACTCAAAAGCCGAAGTCTGGCAGTGACTAGTTGCAGAGGAGGTAAGTAATAGTAGATTGTATTTTTGTGTTTTTATCAAATAAAAGATAACACGCCAGGATAACAAAAATGTAGGTCATAGTGGTTTTACATGCAACCAGACCCTTGCCAGACGTACTAATAGTGTGCAAAGGCAACATTTCTTAAACAATTCTAAAATGCACGTTGTATCACAACAATACGAATTTTGTAATCACTGATCGCAGAAGATAAACTTTAATTACTTGTAGTATGGAATGTTGTACTAAAAGTGTGATTTTTTTAAAAATAATATGTAAATATTTATATACCTTAACTTGTACTGTTTGTACTTAAAGGATTTTTTTTTATTTCATATGAACCTAATAATGAAATAAATGAAGATATTCATTTTCTGATTTATTTGATGAACCATTTATACAATTCTATTAATCATCGGTCACATCTATGTCATTTATTACTATGTCGTCCAGTCTATCAGGAGCAACATTTCCGGTGAACCGTTTGACTTGGTATTTGTTGCCATGGTACAAAGTAGCAATCTATTTAAATGGATGTATTTCTTTCAAATGGTGGCCCGTGGCGTTGTGGGTATGTGCGTCAACCCCAACCTCGACGTCGTAGGTTCAATTCCCTTCTCTATGCGACGAAAACAATTCTGCGGTCATCTAAAAGTGTACAAACAATAGAAAAAGCATATTCTTGGCTCTGTCAGTACCCATTTGCAACTACTTTCTGCTCTAAATTATTAGCTTCTTTTAGAAACTTTGCAAGTCAAAGCTTATGATATTTCAGCTCATCGTCTTCAGAGTTGTTAATCAATGTTCGATAAACTGAAACGTTCCCACGACGTTCCAGTGTCGATCTCCTGGCACATGTAAGCTTTTATTTTTTTTCCCTTTAAAATTTTCTCGCATGATGGCAAATCAAACAAGTGGTGTTCGATTCAAATAACAATGTTCAGCTATATTTTCAGAAACGAAAGTGGCACTGTATGTTTCAGGCACAGTGTACATAAAAGACCTAGTTATTTACATTTACCAGGTATACCGGTATGAAGTCAGTGTCAAGATACAAATGTCTCGATAGGGAACATATGTTGTGAATGAGCCCTTATTTTTTTTTTTTTGTTTGCTATGACATCTGTGAAAAATATTTAGCATTCATCAAGTCATTGAACAGACAAAATCATATTTTTTCATCGAGTTAAAAATGTCGAATTTGGAAAGTGATGATTTGCGGAAAGCATTAATTTCTTGTTTTCATTTGAAGAAAAGTGCTGCAGAGTCGCATCGAATGCTTGTCGGGGCATAGGGTGATCATGCTCAGAAGCAACATGCAAAAGATGGTTTCAACGGTTCAGAAATAATGATTTTGATGTGAGAAATGATGAACGTGGAAGACCACCAAAAAAGTTTGAAGACGCCGAATTGCAGACGATATTGGATGGAGATGACCCCTTGAGTCAAAAGCAAACGGCAGCAATGTTAAATGTTGCAGCACAAACAATTTCTGAATGTTTAAGCGCTTTGGGAAAGATCCAAAAGTGTGGAAAGTGGGTGCCACATGAATTGAATGAAAGACAGATGGAAAACCGAAAAAACACTTGTGAAATTTTGCTTCACAGACACGTAAGAAAATCAGTCTTGCATCGGATTGTTACTGCGATGAAGAATTAATTTGTTTTAAGAATCCTAAACGGAAAAAATCATGGGTGAATCCGGGACAACCATCAACATCGACTGCAAAACCAGATCGATTCGGCAAGAGGACAATGGTGTGTGTTTGGTGGGAGCAGAAAGGTGTGGTGTACCACGAGCTCCTAAAACCTGGTGAAACCATTAATACTGATCGCTACCGACACAACAAATTATCAGTTTGAACCATGCATTGATCGAGAAACGACCAGAATTGGCCAGAAGACACGCAAGGTAATTTTGCTCCATGACAATGTACCTGCACACAAAGCAAAACCGGTTCAGGATACAACCAAAACACTTGGCTGGGGGCAGCTACCACACCCGCCGTATTTACCAGACTTGGCTCCTTCCTACTACCATTTGTTTTTATCGATGGGACACGCATTGGCTGAGCAGCACTTCGATTCCTACGAAAAAGTCGAAAAGTGGTTGTCTGATTAGTTTGCTTTAAAAGACGAACAATTTTGTTGGCGTGGTATTCACAAATTGCCAGAAAGGTAGTCAAAATGTGTAGAAAACAATGGCCAATACTTTGAACAAAATGTTCTTACTTACCCCTTAATAATATAATATAATCCGGTATACCTGGTATAGAGCTATGTGCACTATTGCATAATATAACTTACTTTTATTTCTTTCCAATGATGGTAAATAGGTTCTTAGAAATTGCTGTAAATAGCCGCTAGCACTGGCTACGATAACCACATACACTATCAACCTTTACTGGAAGATCAATACCCGAGTACTTATAATTTCGAATTATCCCACATAACAAAATTGTTTTACATTTTTCTAACGTTTTACCACTAAACAAAATTAATTTCCAACATTGTTTACTAAAATCAATGGAATTAAAATCGCACGAAATCTCAGACATGTTTGCCTCCCGAACAGATATGCAACTGCTCAACCCAACCAAACTTGTGCCTAATCAGTCAACATACTTGGCTTCTTATTTTAAGTGATCTGTGTCAATGACACATAGTGTAGTGCAACATTTGGATCAGTGGTTCGTTTATGCTACCAAAACGTGCATATGAGAATTGTTTAAGAAATGTTGCCTTTGCACACTATTAGTACGTCTGGCAAGCGTCTGGTTGGGATCTAGATTTTTGTAATCAAGGCGCTCTTATCTTTCATTTGATGCTACTCTCAACCAGTTATACAAAGAATTCGGAGTTTGGAAAAACACGTTTTAGATCTACTATTACTAACCTCGACTGCTACTAGTCACTGCCAGACTTCGACTTTTGAGTTTACTTTTGGGAGACATTTCCATTCATGTATCACTCATTTGGTTATACTTTCACGCCCAAAATTTTCTGTGGGCTCTTAGACTAATCGGATATGTCTCAGTCTTCCAGGACGAGCATTATTCGCTTCTATGATGAGGCGACTACATGAGCAGTGACAACCTCATCAGCACCGAACAACTGCCATCTGGTCCGAGTAAATGCTTAACAGTGTCAAATGAAGTGCTCTCCACAGTGCTTGTCTCCCCCACAGAAGTCGCACACAGCTTAAGCACAAAATAGTACACTCACCCGATGATAAATTAGAAGTCCTCGCTTCACTCCTTATGTCCCGATTCACAGGCATTTCGTGTGTCAGTTCTAAGAAAGCAATTGTTGCTGCGGATGTGTGTCCGAACACACAACCAATCGGCCACATGGGGTCATAAGTTAATGTTTGTCACATTGCCTGCGACAAATAAACTCACAGAGCAATGCACCCTGATTCGAAATCACTATTCTATTTCAGGTAACTTGCCAGCCAATGGATATCGATTACTGACAGCCACTCCGGAATCCCGGTGATATTTTATAACACATTCTGTTGCAGTTATCCTGCCGCGCCTTTCACATACGTCTTGCCAGCAGTTGTTATCCCCTCACACAGTGCACAGCAGACACATTCCCATTGTATAATATATCAAGAGCAAAGAAATCCTATGTCCTACATGCAGAGGCAGACGTCTCCACTGAGTGCCTCCTTGAGTGGGATGTGCGTCCTCCATTTCGCCTGCAAATGCTACGGAATTCTTTCATAGTTTTCATTTTGTGCTGCAGCCATTCTCGTGGTTGGGGGGGAAAGCGGAGGACTTTAGATTTATTGCAATGAATTTGGTTTTTCTCGCCTCTTCGAATCCTTCCGGCCGGACTACCTCCAAAAAGAGCGATGAGTTAACGCATTTCGGTGATTTGTGCCATGTGCTACTCTGAGATATGAACCCTACGTCTTTTTGTTGTCCAGTGCAGTAGTTTGGAGATTCACGATGAAGATATTATTTACCGTGGTCTTCAAAGGGGTCTTGATTGTGTGACACTTAAGGCTGGGGTTGAGGCTAAGACTAATTGCAGCTCATTGACAACGGCAGCGTCGCCTGATATTTTTATTGTCTCGACTCGATACACAGTTTCGTAGGCGCCCGCAGATATTTTCCAGGGGTGGAGGGCTGACTTCTATTTCTTTTTCTTTTGCTTGTGTCACTTATTGTTACCAAATCCCGTAAAAATCATCTTCTCCTCCGGGGTGGGCCTGAGTCAACCAAAATACTCCTCCAGCCAGCACGATCCTTAGCCAGCTGCGCACACCAAGTTGGTTGAGGTCCTTTTCCACTTTTATGTGCCATCTCGTTCAAGGACATCCTCTGTTGTATTGTCCCAATGGCTCGGTATCGAAGACTCTTCGGACCGGATCTGTGGTGTCCATCCACACTACATAACCCAGCCATCTTAAGCGTTGGATCTGAAGACGCTAGGTGCATGCCGCTATACAGCCCGTGCAGTTCGTGGTTGTATCCTCACCTCAAGAACCCGTCAACACCAACCAAAGATCTCTTCGCTCAATGAGGCCAAGGACTTTTTCATCCGCTTTCGAGATTGCCCATTCCTTCGCGCCTTAAGGCAGGACTGGGATGATGAGTGTCAGCTTGGAGTTTCGAGAGATGGCTCCGTTTCTCAATTGCCTCTTGAGCCCAAAGAGGCAGCGATTGGTAGGAGTAATTCTGCGCATGATCTCGGTACTGGTGTCTTTATTAAATGCTCTTTATATAATTACTGATGTTATTGTCGATTATTGACGAAGTCTTTGATAACTCGATAACTTCGAACTGCTGCTGCCATGTGGGCGTCCTTTCATGATGACTGCATATACTTTGTTTTGCGCTGGTTTACCGCTAGAGCCATTGTAGCCGCTTCCGCTTCAATGCCAATAAACGCCTCATTGACGGCTCGCTGTGTTCGTCCAATCACGTCAATGTCGTCCACATAAGCGGTTGAACGTACTTTTGGAAGATCGTGCCTGGGGTGATTACGTTTGTATTTCGCACGATCTTTTCAAGCATGTATGACATTGAAGAAGACTCGGTGAGGTCGTTACCGACCTTGATGTAATAACGAGAGTCTATCGTCAATCTGCACAAACTGACGAGTTTGGCAGGAATGTCAAAATTAGACATGGCGATGTATAGCTCGTCTCTATGCACGCTGTCATATGCGGCCTTGAAATCGACAAATAGGTGGTGGGTGTCGAACAGCTTCTCTTGAGTCTTTTCCAGGATCTCACACAAGTGTGAATATTTGGTCGATGGTAGACTCCCCAGGCATGGAACCGCACTGATAAGGACTTTGCAGATTATATTAAGGCGTTCACACACAACGGCGGAGAGGACCTTGTACGCTATATTAAGGATACTGATCGCTCTATCGTTGGCGTAGACAAAGGGGTCTTGTGGACCGGACAAGCGACAATAAAACTGCACTCATCCAACATGCTTTCCCCTGACCATATCTTGCAGACGAGCTGGTGCATGCGCCCAACCATATCATTCCTGCAGGTTGATGTTATTTATACTGATTTCAGTAAGTCATTTGATTCAGTCAACGACTCACTTGTGATAAACGAGCATTTAGTTTTCATTTAACTTTCCTAAGCTTAATTTCCTTCTTTTTCTTAAATAGAACCCTAAGAGTTGAAATTGATATTGATTGTAGTTCGGGGGTACCGTAAGGCAGTCACCTAGGCCCTCTATTATTTGTCATATACATCAATGATATTACATTTACAATAAAACACAGCAAATCTTTGTGTCACATGCGGTTGATATGAAAGTATTCAAAAGAATTCAGAGTGCTAATGTCTCTCATTTGTTACACAATTTTCTTAGGTGGTGCCATTCAATTTCTTTTACTAGAGTAGCTGTTCTAATCCAGTTGAATTATTCAATAGAAAATACATAATTTCGTAATAATAGTGTCAAAGACCTGCGTCACTCCTCTTTCACTTTTCATACACATATCAGCTTATCAGCCGGCTATTGGCATCATAAAGAGTAACAGAAAGGATTCACTGATCCATACGCGCTATGAACACTATATGGTTCTCTCGTCCGACCTTTGCTTGAATAGTGTGTCTTAGTATGAAACCCGGCTTTCATAGCATTTATCGAACGTATCAAAGATTCCCCGAATACATATTTTATTGAATGCTTTGGGATACTTGCCCCTCCTATAAAGCAAGGTGCGAACTGGTTGGCTCAAAATCTATCTATCAACTAAACGCACCGTTTATGACGTTGCATTCACACACAATGTTCTTCACTCTTATGTCACTCCGCACATGGGACATCTTAATTGAAAAGATCCACAATACAAATTACGGAAAACAACGAATCACTAACTAGAATTATTAAATCTGGATTTGTCTTATCCTAGAGCGCTCCTTAAATATCCTTTATAAAGACTTTTTTAAATAAATTTCCTATACAAAAAAATTGCCATAACATCGGCCACCACAGCCACAATTTGTTACACCAATTTCCGTGCAAGGCCTGGACTTGAAGAACCAACATTTTATAAAGCTATTCTCTTTACCCGTGGCCCGTTGCGTTGTGGGTATGTGCGTCGACCCAAACCTCGACGTCGCAGGTTCGATTCCTGCTCCGTGCGACGAAAACAATTTTCACGACCCCACCTCTTTTGAGTCACTGATAATGCTCAAAGACTATTTCCTGTCTAGAAAAAGCTTCTCAAACAAAGCCGTTCGAATTCGGCATTAAACTGTAGGTCCCTTCCACTCGTGAGAGAGCAATAGCACGCAAAACACGAGTGGTTGCTGAGAAGCTGGGCCCAGGCTCCCTACGGGCTATAGCGCCACCCATATTATAGTATTATTATTATTTTTACCAGTCCAGTAATATGAAGCCGAAAGCTGTGCGTTAAGCAAAACAGAAGAGCCGTTTCTTATTGAAAGAATATTTCTGCTCCGAGTGTGTGGTACTGCCTGCTAGGAATGGAAAGAAATCAAAAGACAATCGATATTTATTGAATGAGCTGCACAGCGATCGCCCACATCGAGCGAATGGGCTCTAAGGGATACCATGAATCTGAAACTCCTGCGTTGACATCTACCAACAGCTTGGTGAAGGAAGAACCACTCCCATTGCCATCAACAGTGGAGGGCAACACTAGTTCAGCCCAGACCCTCCATGGGTCACCACAAACCCCCTAGAGAACCATGTCAGTTCATGTGTTCGGTCGGGATTTGAAATCTCGTTGGCTTATGTCTTAATCTACGAATAAAGCTCATAAATGCACACAAGTTAGCAGTTTAAATGAAGTTGTTTTCACCACTCAATTAACTACGCCGCATCGCACTCCCCCTTTAACCACGCATTCAGGAAAACAAAACAAAAACAAAATGAATACAGAAAGTTTGTTCCCGGTTAACATTTTTTCCCCTTCGCAGCTGACTTCTCTAAAATAAAATCATGCAACCGACCCGACTCCTTTGTCGATAAACTCGATTCGTTGGCGGAGCACAGACCTGCTACCGCGTTGCTGGCACACAACTCCTGATATCATCATAATTGAACACGAACAACACGGAAAATTGATGTCAATGTTAGTGGGGCAGAAGCCCTAGCCATGCAACCGCCCCCACCGCCCTCTGCCGGGGGTCATGCAATGCAAGGCGTTGACTTATGTCAATGTGAGTCAATCCTTTAACTCAATCTGCCGGGATGTGCGTGCCAAGGGGTTATCATGTCAATGTTTATGCTTGCTGTTATCATTTATGAAATTGAGTAATTTGATTGCGGCGTGTTTTGCTACCCTTTAATGTGGGTTGGAAATCTATTCGTAGCGTTGCAGCGAAGCGTCAAAATGAATAACACCCGCGATTGATTTTTGACAAAGCATTCGTTAGTTGCGAGTATGGGGCACGAGCGGAATGGAAATTGTGACAGAAATGGATGCAGGAAAGGTCTGGAAAAACGGTGCTAGCAGTTTATGAATGGAAGTGATTTACTTTTGTAGGTGGATCGAAATATAGTGACGCCAATGCATGTCCTTTTACTAACAAATATCGAGTACAGAGAGGTTAGCTTATTGAGCTGCCAGCGCCATTGCCATTTAGACTACTGCTGGTCCATCATGATACCAATAGTGTGACTAAGCAAAAATGGCAAATGGTAACTTGGCCAGATTTGAAAAGCAGGTAAGCGCGTTTGAAACTTGCTTTTACAGGGATTCGAACCTGGGACCCCTACAACCAGCCGTAGTGCTCGAAACATAATAATATTCTTTAAATCAATTTGTGAAGCCTGGCCTGAGGACCAGTTTGGTTCGACGGGTCTAAGATCTGATCATTTCCAAAAACTTTCGTCTGCATGACATTATTATGCAAAACATGGAATAGAGAACTTCCCGGGCCAAAGCATTGGTTTACTTCCGTTCTACTTGACTTAGCCATCCTAATCGTTGGATCTTCACTCTTCTGACTAAGTAGATGTCGCTGAACAGCTCGTACAGTTCGTCGTTCTATCTCGTACACTCGCCATGAATGCAGATGAAGAATTTTCGTCTCAAAGCAACCAAGAGCTGCTTTGGACAAAGTCCATGCCTCTGCCTCATACAACAGGACTAAGACGTTGAAGGTCTTAGAGATCGTTACTTTGGTTATTCGAAAGATTGCTTTGTTTATCAATTTCATTCCTAGAACAGAGGATCAGCGATTGGCATTTGTTTGATTTCAGCGTTGGTGTCGATGTCTGAATTGATAGGGGTTCCCGGGAGAGCACAGTCTTTCACTACTACGCTCTGTCCGAAACATCGGTGTTAAAGGGTCCTTTCTCGTTGACAGCGTATACTTAGTCTTGACCTCATTTACCGTGAAACCCATTTTCGCAGTCTTCACGGCTATAATCACTGAAGCGCCAAAGATCACGCTGTGTCACCCGATAGTGGCAATATCGTCGGCATATGTGGGTAGTTGGACGGACGGACGGACTGAAATATTGTGCCTCTGGTGTGTGAGATTTAAAAAATTCTTTCAAGAATGATGAGAAGACGTCCCATGACAGCGCGTCGCTTTCATTTTTGACATCAAAGATCCTACCTTTATAGAGCAGCATGCATTGTCCATCGTCGTCCTATACAAGCGGACGTGTTTGATAAGGATGTGAAAACTAGGCATTGGCTACGTGTAGATGTATAAAAATGCTATCATGGAGAAGTGGTGATAACGATTTGTTTCCCCTGAGTTTATTTTTCCAAAATCTGTCATTTTCTTTATGAATTTTAAAAGGTATCGTAAAATCTTCATTCGCTATGTCCGGAGTCTCTGTGAAGAATCTACGTTTGACATGGATAGCTGGACAGTGGCGGATGTAGGACCGTCTCTGTTTCTTAGTCGTTGCCTAAGCTCCTTCAGAGATCTCTCGATTCATGGTTCCATTTCTAAGCATACGGCAGAAGTCTCCATGTTCTGTCGTTATTAAGTTCTGGGCAAGCTAATCCTGTCATGTGTCAGTCGCTCCCTGCAACCATAGATAAGTTGGCTTCTATTCTTATTGTGTCATACATGATCCAGCACAGTTGCACTGATCGTTGGTGGCAGTGACATGTCCGCTTTGTTGATGTCCATTCCAGACTTCTTGTGTCTGACATTTCATGTCCGCCTTCGATTTCATTGTACGTGGCATCCTATTTGATCTATTTGCCAACCTATTTGCCAAGATCTCTGCTTGGAAGAGGCTACACATATGAGAGAGTCTAAAGTAAAATCCGGTTCCATTACTCCGTGTCCATCTTCGACCAATCGGTGAAGAGGACAATCTCGTGGTCATTTATAAGGTCGTGAGCCATATTGTAGTTTTTATAAATGATAGGTTATTTTGACACCGACAGCTGTTTTCAGCTTGAAATCTTGACGAAGTCGCTGTCATACCTCCGCGGAACGAAATGACGCGCTTTGCACTTGAACAACGGGCAGACTCAAATGAGACGGTGCGGACTTGGAGTGGTCGCGTCGTTGCGCCGGAAAATGAGGCTGGGAGCAACGTATCGGTCAACTGTTGGCTTTACAGAGCCATATTAACCGATTTGTTTTTTAATGAAATTGAAATCATGAATTTGAACGAAATCTGTTTGATGTATGGTGGCGCGTTATATTAGATAGCAAATGTCACAGTCAATGTTAAGCGCACAATATTCGACTTAGCAATCTCAATTCACCTCCCCAGAGCTGTGTTTTGATCCCTTTTGACATTTATTTTTGTCTTGGTCTTGAAAAATTAAACTGACTACGAAGACAGTTTCATTTGTATTTCATTATAACTAATTTTCTCACTTATAAAGCATGGAACAAATTTAATTTTACAAATTTTATTGCATTTTCAAAAAGAAATTTGTTGTTGGTGGTGCGCCGTAACTTCATTAGCAGCTTAGTGTACAAGAAGAGAACTGCTTTTTCCGCTGAGATTTCAGCAATATTTTGAATTAATTTTTTACCATTACAGAATTTAAAGAAAAAATGAGGATTTTAAATCGTTAAAATGTTCATCGGTGCCGTTCACACATTAAACATATGTAGGAAGATGTTGGATGCAAGACTAATCAATTCTGCTTCAGGCTGCTCAACTACACGGATGCTCGGATGACATTGACGTTTTGGGACGAACACACTGAGGCGTTTGCGGGCATTAAGGCCGAAACGGCTAAAATGGACTTAGCGGTAAGCCAAGCCAAAAAAAAGTTCAAGCTGCTATCACGAAAAGACGCACAACATCGACGTCTCGGAGAGACCGTCATAATAGACAGCAGAAACTGTGGCTTCGTCTTCCTCGGCTCTACATTAAGCAGGCACAGTAATACCAGTACGAAGATCGAGCGCAGAATTACTCTTGCCAATCACTGCAACTTTGTGCTCAAGGCCCTAGTGAGTAACAGAGCCATCTCTCAGAACACCAAGCTGACTTTATGTAATACTTTGGTCGTCCGTGTCCTGCTCTATGGCGCAGGGACATGGACGCTATTGAAAGCGGATTAAGAATCTCCTGTTAAGGGAAAAGTTCTGCTCATTTGGTCTTGTTTGCGTTAGTTGCTACTGGAGGAGGCGAATCTTCGAATCCTTCGGCAAACGCATCAGCATCTTTCTAGCAGAAATATATGTCATAGATAGATGCGTTCTATTCAATCTTGAATGGTATATACCATCTGCGATATTGCAAACTGAATGGATAGTCGTGCCGCTATCCTGGGACTGTACTCTGACATCATAAAATCTAAGCTTGTTTGGAGTGCGTAAAGGAGCTCAGAGGGCTGAGTAGGAGAAAGTTCTATAGACTCTATAACTAGGAACAGAGCATGCGAACCCTTCACAGGATGTTGAACACGAATTTATGGAACCGGAAAGAAACCTGAAACAAGACACGAAGCAGGCCAACAAATTCCGAAAAAATTTCATTTGTGTATAAAGATGACGAAGAACCACTTCCGTATACTAACCGATCACTGCAAACGGCTCAATGACGCAGTTGGTTGAGTGCCTGCCCTGGTTATACGGGTCCCAGGTTCGAATCCCAGTGAAAGTAAAGTCACCATTTGGCGTTGGGATCAAAGTAACGCCACTGGGTATCACAATGGATCAAAATTGGTCCAAGTGCACTAAACTAACTCAACCTTGCAGGTAAAGGCAGACTCAGGGGCACTTATGGAAACAAGAGGGTATTAAATGAAGGTCTCTGCAGATTCTGTCGAGAATACCATGAAATTGCAGAACATGTGGGGAATTATCCCATAAGAGGCAAAGATATCTTGGTAAGCATCTGATATCAAAAGAAGACTTGAAACTCAACACTCTCTCAACCAAGAGGCCAGCTATGGATTGGGGCCAATAGACCTGAAAGTTGCAACGCAACATACTCATAACAATAATTGGAAAAAAAACTATAAATACCTTTTAACTAACTAAATACTTTAAACTGGGATCGACTGGAAGGAACGCTGCGCGTCTCTCATTTGCTATTGTGGAAACACATAGAGGTCGAGACGTAATCCAAAATTTCCGATAATTTTAAGCAGCAGCTTGAGGACTCAAAGCATTTAGCGCACAGAAGTGTTAAGTTGCTGCTAGCTCGCCGGAAAGCCTCGATACACACCCTCCTTGTCAGCTAAAACACATGCAGTCTAGTTTTAGAAAAAAAAACATCGTCTCGCCATAACGAACACACCCCTTCCTCACAATCTTTTTTTTTTGGCATCTTGTTTGTTCGACATTGAATCGCCAGCCTCGACATATACAAAAACTCGCCCACGTTGCGATCAATTGAAGTGGATTAATCCACTTTCAATGAAATGACCTAAACCAGCCGGGCGATGTCAAACGAAATTACCAAAAAGTGGATTACGCTGAAAAATATTTAACCATGCAAACAATATTGTAAAACCTCCGAAATTGCATTCCGTGCATCTGTTTCATCCAGCAGCCTACACACACCCCCTTCCGGCTGGACTTAAATGCGCCAACGTGCACGGTGGTGTATACGTCAGTGTGCGCGTATATGGTGTGAATAATTAATACAGATCCACCAGGATACAATTATGCATGCGGTTTTAATATCCATTAACGTATGTTTAGGTTTTAAGCGTCACCTGCAGACCTGCAGTCGTGCCAATCGCAAAATCCTTCATTTATGGCGCGACCCGCTTGCCGCATTGCATTGGTTAGGGCAGAGTTAGGAATGCATCGGCCAGCCGGGTGCGCTCAGTGTGCATAGCATGTCCACCCGAACGGACGGTTATTGAGGTTGCACTTAATGTCCTAACGATGTAACATCAAGTGGGCGGTAATATTCATTTAAAGCTCTTTTAATCCAGGCTGCATTAAGATGTAAGCTGTTTTTCAAATATGTGTACGGCTGTTTTGGACGTCGCTATAGTCCTTGGCTGGTCGGTGGTGTGCGGCAGCGGCAGTGGCATCGACGGCACTTGTGTTGTGGATTTTGTTTAGAAGTAATTAGTGATGACATTTTATATTCCAGTTTGCAGGTGCCTGTGTGTTTAAATAGTTTTCAAGGCACAATGTGGCGCGGCCCTTGCGGTGGGCGGGTAGCGTTAATTAAAACGAACTGTCTACCAGCTGGAACTGACAACAATGCGGTCGTAGTTCAATGCAAGATGGAACTCAAATGGAGCCACTTCTACCGCCACTGCCGCAGAGAGAGTCAGCTTTTGTTCTCGTTGTAGGGAAGGCAGACTTGTTCGGTAGATTGTTCAACTCGGCGGGACGACTTCTGTGGGTTCTTCGCGTAAAGTATTGAAATATTCCTTTTTGAAGTCCTGTTTGAAGTCAAGGAGTAATTCAATGCGGTTCGGGCTTAGCATGAAGCCTTTGGAGGCGCAAGTAGGCTAGAGGCAGTAGCAGCGTGGCATTTAGTGTGTTTCTTGGTTTTGATTTGAATTCATTTTCATGCTGTGAAGGCTCCCGTGGATTGTTGCAGTGATTTTGAATGTGCAGACATTTACTGATAATCCGGCATTCACACAACTTAAAAATTATGGTTTAAATCATAAAAAATGTTCACGAAGTTCGTTTAACACTAGATTGATTTAGTTGCAGCAGTCTTTTTTCTTTTTCATAACATGCCTCTTGTTAGAAATGAATAATGGAGCACTGATCTTAGCTGTGCCTAACACAGGCAGAGTTTGGTTTTTTGGTATCTTGGTTGATGTGAGCAATGTTCGCGGTCTAAGAACGAATCTCTTTGCTGTGTACGTACATTACGAGCCGTTTTGGCGCTAAGTGACGCACAGGTAGGTGAAAATACCGACTTATCGGATTTCAACCTTCCTGGATATAAAGGGTGATTTTTTAAAAGCTATAGGAAAGATTTTCAAAAAAAAAAACACATCAAATTCAGAAAAACGCATGAAATCTTCATTTGAATCGATAGTACGGTCCATATAATTTAATGTCTGAAGAATATTTCATGCAAATGTTGACTTTAACTGCGACTCAAATGGTCCAACCGCTTAGTCAAATTTTGGCATACTCTTTCCAACATTTCGCCCGTAGTCGCACGAATAAATGCTTCAATGTTGTCACCAAATGCGTCAATTGGAGCGGTCTAGTCTGTATAGAGATGAGCTTTAACATAGTCCCACAAAAAATAATCTAAAGGCGTTAAATCGCACGATCTAGGCGGCCAATTGACCGATCCCGAACGTGAAATAAAAGGTTCACCGAACTCGCCTCTCAATAAATCCATTGTTGTTCGTGCTGTGTGGCATGTGGCACCGTCTTGTTGAAACCACATGTCATGCAAGTCAAGCTCTTGCATTTTGGGCCAAAAATGTTGGATATCATCTCACGGTAGCGCTCACCATTCACAGCTACGTTACGATTTGCATCATCTTTGAAGAAGTACGGTCCAATGATGTCACCGGCCCAGAAACCGCACCAAACTGACTTTTCCTGGATTCATTGGTAGCTCTTGCAATGCTTCTGGCTGATATTCACTCCAAAATCGACAATTCTGCTTATTTACGTACCCATTGAGCCAAAAAGGAGCTTCGTCGGTGAACACAATTTTTTCTTAACAGAGCACACATTTTGAGAATAAAATTCAATCACTTGCAAGCGTCGTTCGTTTGTGAGACGATTCATGGTTAAATTATATACCAAACTGAAGATGTTTGACAGTGATATGGGTATGTGCGTCGAGCCCAACCTCGACGTCGTAGGTTCGACTCCTGCTCAGTGCGAGGAAAACAATTTTCACGACCCCCTCTCTTTCTAGTCACTGATAATGCGCAAAGGGTATTTCCTGTCTAGAAAAAGCTTCTCAAACTTGGCCGCTTGGAGTCGGCATAAAACAGTAGGTCCCTTCCACTCGTGTGAGAACAATAGCACGCACAACACGAGTGGTTGCTGAGAAGCTAGGCCCAGGCCCTCTACGGGCTGTAGCGCTACCCATATTATATTATTATATATAAATTTGGACTTTTAATGAATTTGATGTGCTATCCGATTCTATCTCAAGAATTGTTTCCCTATACCCTCACACTGAAATTGCTTTGCGAGCGATTTCAATGTAAACAATTCTAATTGGCTTCGACATTCAGGCTGGACAACGCCCGATGGAAGGTACGTTGAAATCTGTGCTGAGGTAAACAATCTGACCCAGCTTGTAAATGAGCCCACACGTATACCTGACATTGCAGATCATTGCGCCAACACACTGGACCTGTTTCTCACCTCTCATCCTGATAAATATTCTGTATTATATTCTATCGTCGCCTCTAGGCTCGTCAGACCACTGTGTCGTATCAGCTAATTTCTCGTTTTCGCCACAAACAGTTAGAGAAGGAATTTCGAAAAGAACAGTATGGCTAAACGAGACAGCCAATTGGAGCGGACTCAACAGCTTCTTTAGGAATTTTAACTGGTCATTGTCCTTCCTCGGTAGTGACGTGGATGCCGCTGCTGATATGATCACAAACATTCTTCAGCTGGGCATGAGATCCTTCATTCCGCATAGAGTAAATTGTATCAAACCCAGACCAAATGCATGGTATGACTCGAGCTGCAAAGTCAACACTACAGAGGAAAATCGGAATAAGCTTAAACAGGCCAGAAATGACTGCAATGCAATAATGCTATGTGTGAAATTCTCCCATGAACAAAAGTTGAGGCAAAAAGTGTTATAATGTCCAAGATGTTTTGTCGCAAGGACAATTAGCAAAAAAAAAATGTTGAGCTCAAGGATCGAAACCGATTGTTGAAGTTAAGCTTGCCGGAGGTGGAACAACAAAAGGTTGAAAGTAAAACCGTGAAGTAAGAACCTTCGCGAGCGCGCTCAGAAACGGACAATCGAGAGAAATGCAACTAGCAAGAAATATGGAAAAACCTTTCTTTTTCTATGAATTCGATTTTATTTAAGATGTTGATTGTTTTAGTTCTATACTGGGTTCTATACTGAATGCATCATCAGGGTCATTGCCTTTAGGAAATCTCTGGTCCGTTTTTTACCTTGCTCTACTGCTTGTCCAGTTGCATAGTTTCCCGGACCTTCCGGTTCCCTTGAAGTAGCCAGATCATCGCTGCACACGGGCACCCAAAATTCCATGCATGTGCGGCAAAAAAAACACGTCGTGAGAGGAGCAAAAGGGTGTTCGCGAAGCAGCTAGACATTCAGTGCATACATACAAAAAAACGTTTGGTCATTTGTCAAAAACATACAGAATTCCGCCTCGTCCTCAATTCCCACGCTCATGACACCCCAACTGTCAGCTCTTTGAACAAAGCCAATCTGCTTGCGGCGCATTTTGCAGCGAGCTCAACACTGCCAGGTTGTAGTTTGTCCCCACCTGTACTCGAGAGCGTTGGTTTTACCATGGGACAAGTTCACTTCCGCACTCGTACAGTTGCAAGAGTACTTAAAGATCTCGATATGCACAAATCTGCTGGCCCGGATGGTATTCCCCCCAATACTTCTGAAGAGGTGTTCTTCTTCGCTGGCAAAACCACTGCGTAAGCTTTTTCATCTATCCTACCTTTCAGGTCTCTTTCCGAGTAGATGGTAAACAGCATTTGTCCAGCTCTACCATACAAAGGGCGAATCTTCATCACCCACCTCGTACAGACCTATAACACATACGTCCCTTCTCTCTAAGGTCATGGAAACGCTGATAAATCATCAGCACATGAAATATCTTGAATCGCGAAAGCTTCTTAATGACCGACAGTATGACTTTCGCAGCAACAGGTCCACTGGTGATTTGATAGCTTATCTCACCATGTGGAACAAATCTCCGCACAATACTGGCGAAGGCAAGATAGTCGCGCTTGATATTTCTAAAGCATTTGACAAAGTTTGGTATAAAGCTCTTTTGTCGAAAATGCGTGCTTATGGTGTTGGTGAGTCCCTGCTTCTATGGATTAGAAACTACCTCTCGAACCGTTCAATTCAAGTTGTTTTGGATGGGTTCCAGTCTGATATCTACAAAAAAATGCTGGTGTCCCCCAAGGCTCTGTTCTGTTTCCGACACTCTTTCTCATTTTTATAAACGATCTCCTGTCTGCCACTTCTAATCCAATCCACTCCTTCGCTGATGACAGCAGCCTCAGCTTTTCATATTCCTTCCAAAATGCACGACCCTGCCCTTCGGTTTTAGTCGCAGAAAGGAATGCAAATAAAAAAGCCTAATATTAATGACAGTTACTGTATATACCACCACCTTCTATGCAAAGTTAGTTAGGTTAGAGCACAAGTAACTTTCAGTGACAGTTCGGGTCAAGGGCGATTGACAAAATTGACGTCGTAGATGAATGTTGGCACAAGTGCGGCATGTCCCTTGCTAATTTGTTGATTAAACCAACACATCCTGTCCTTTATTTAATTTCTGCTGCAACTCTCCCTACATGTTCACGATTCATTCGCGAAACAGGGATGAACAAGCAATTGCAAGCAGCCAAGCCGCCAGAATCCAACTTAAAGTTCAGTTGTCCAGACTGCAGTTGACATAGCCCTTCAGCGTTAACTCTGCCCCAATGCACTTATTCCACCGCATGGTACCTAATGTCAACCATCCACTAGGAGCAAAGCGCTGCATGTTGCACAGAACTCAATCAAACGTGAATGAGTTCCAAATTGTTTTCACAGTCGCCCAGCCCCCACGGACACGGCGCACATCATTTTGCAACAATTCCATTTCAACGCCCTTCATTCCGCCATATTTAACCGACCGACAACGTGCGAAGCGGTTATAAATTCCTTTCCAGGATCACACGAAACGCTCGCCGGCAGTGTCTCCCCAATGGTACAGCGGCAGCGGGGAGATAAATAGAAAGTCACATTATTTAAATTAAAAACTTCAAATGCGCCACAGCCAACGTTGATTCACGTTTCATTTTAATTTCTGGTCGAGTTCGCTTTTTCATTCGCTCATTCCGTGTGCGGTTATTCCTGGCGGTACTAAATTTTTTCGCTGCGAAAATCATCTGGGGAAATCGCGAGGTCGTCGCATAGAATCAATTATGCGAAATAAAGATAAAGGAAATTCCAGGTACACGCCAAGGTGGAGCGACGTGAACGAACGGTGGAGCAAGACTTTATTATTATAAAACGTGCTACACTGCGGAAAGTCCTAAAATTAGGAGACACAAAGAGCAGAAAAAACTGCGACGGGGGGTGAAAACGAACGCAGAGAGACAGCGAAAGAACGTACAAAAGACATCTCCAAAGGATGCCGAGCTGTCCCCATGTTCGAGAGAGAAACGACACAGAAGACAGACTGTCTTGCGGTTGACATTCTATTGTCTCGCGCGTGGTGGGGAATGTTTCCTAAATGATTACAGTGGTAGCCGAGGGAAGTTCCAAAAAAAAAAAGAAATAAAATAACCTGTGAAGCAGGAACGGCGGCAAACAGACAAGACAGAGAAAAAAAGGGGACCGTACCGTACCACTCGAAGACACAACCCCAGAGCAAAAGGAGGAAAATTAATGGACAAAAAGAGGGAAAAGTCCACCCATTAAAGTTGGATTTCCCCCCAAGATATGAAACGTGTAATGGCTTAATGCGAGTTGGCTGCGACTAGAGTGTGGGCATATGCTTTGGGTAAAGTTTGCGTGAATCGAATGTCTCAAGACCGAGGCACGTCCGACGATGAAATCATAAATCAGTTCGCTGGACATGGAATTTTATAGCGATGCTATCTGCGAATCGTTGCAAAGGTCGCTCCTATTCGAATCTCTTCTGCGGAGTGCTGACCGATGACAGGTGTGATGATCGAATGTGGTTGCGGTGGAAGCAAAATCCAGCCAGATGTTTATTAGGATGAAAACCACACAGGAGTGTATGTGGCCCGTGCAATGGAAAACTCCTTCTGGCTTGTAGGGCCTCTATACACTAGAGTCCACGATTTTCCTCGTCGAATAGGCACGCTTAAGATGAATACGCTGATTTCGCTGATTTTCAGCGACCCATGCGCCGGACGCTGAAGCCAATTTTTGAAAATAGAGCTGCAAGTATACCGGGTACCCGGGTAAACGTATTATCGGGTATGACCAGGGCGCCAAAATATCGGGTACCCGTAAGTGTCTACAACCATTACACAGGTTAGGTTAGGTTATTGGGCTGCTGGCGTAAGCCAGAACACTTAGCCTCTTGTTGTTCCATTGGCGTTAATTTAATTCCAACGAGAAATGGTGACTGGACAAGATTTGAAAGCCAGATAAAAGGATGTTAACCCTTGCTTTCGGGTGCTGGGGTCGATACTCACAGGGCTGATCGCTCTCAACTTGGCGGGATGAAAGTAGCCTCCAAGCGGCACCCCCTGTACAGCTCACCCAACACCAGCTGTGAGGTGAACTAATGCATGCAACGTTTCTGCTGCGGTTGTGCGGAGGGCTAACAACCCTCCCACAGAAAAAGCGTATCTTACGAAAGAGCAAGCAGCTTCGGAAGAACGGATGGAACCTCAACGACGACACGGCGCGAAAAAGGAGCACGATCTGCGAGTCTGCTCCTGAAATGTAAAAACACTCCACACACCAGAGGCCGCTCAAAAACTGGAAAATGTCCTCACGCAGTATAAAGCGGCTATTACTGCGCTCAAGGAAATTCACTGGATAAGACAAGGGATAATGGAAAAGAAAGAGTGCGACATATATTACAGCTGACACAGAAGGTTGCACAAATTTGGATGCGTTTCGATTCCGATAAGCCATCGCCTGGCTGTGATCCGCATCCAAGCTTGATTCTACGACACATTTGCACACATCCCCACCCACGAAGCTGAAGACTCTGTCGAACAGGATTATTACGACCTCTTGGACGGTGCCTATCAGTGTTATCACACTGACTCTATAGAGTTAAAAGCACTCATCTCTATTAGTCTGACTCGGAGACTCATAATTCTTAAGTTTGACTCATTTTTCAAGATCAAAATTAATAAAGCATATCTAGTACTGCACCCAGAAACCAGTCAGGACAGGAATGTATTCGTATCTCCCTCTATGGTATTGTGATGGACGGTTAGAGGAGTCAACGTATCGGTGCCCCAACCTTTAACTTCTTCCCAGATAGTTCAGGAATGCTAATCATCTCTGAATTTAACTGGCAGTCAACTGAAAGTCACTGAAACTCATCTGGGTCCCCAGCCCCAGACACCAAGGAATCCCTGGAACTGACATCGCCGAATTACTTGCGAGGCAAGGATCAAAGAAAACTTTCTCAGGACCTGAACCTGCGATGTATATGGTCTGTCTACCAAGCGTTTGCTATAAACGTCTGTAAGAAATCCGCGTCATTATTTTTTGTCGCTTGATACAAAAGGCTGTAGACGACTAACCGACGCAGTAACGAACCACAACACCTTTGCCCAACACTTAAATGTGATTGATTTAAGCGAAGATGCCCTATGCGACGCCTGTGCAAAGGACGGCGACACGGCAGAGCACTTCCGCAGTCACAGTCTCGCTTTTGCTTGGATCAGGTGGCTGGTCATCAGCGCTGATGTAGTGAGAGCTGATTCTGTAGACCCTTCATCAGATAAGGGCTGGCCTTCCGAAGGAATTGTAGGTTGCTGTCTGGTAGTACAATGTACCAGTCTTTAGTCTGAGTGCTCCATTGTAGTATCAAAACCTCAAAAAAATCATACTAGTTACTTTTTTTACGTAATGAGGTATAGTGTTATCAAAAACCCTTATTAGGGTCATATATTTTCAAAATTAATTGTTTTTTAAGCTTCTGGGACTCATAAACAATTTAACCTGTGCTTACACTGCTACGTATCCTGTCCGCAGTACGACGTCAAAATCGTTCTTGGCTAAAATCGGTAAGAAAAACATCTTTGGCGGAGTGATCGGCAGTCACAGGCTCCACTATACGACACCAGATGACGGCTTACGACTCACAGACTTTGCGACTGCACGTAATATGGTCATAAGTAGCAAAAGGTTACCTCGCAAAAAAATGCACACAGCAACTTGGCGATCCCCGGACGGTCGAGCCGCCAATCAAATTGACCATGTTGACACGAGTTCCTGAATGTGCGAACATTCAGGGGGGCAAACGTGGACTCTGACCATTTTCTTGTTGCAGCAAGATTCAGAGCTCAACTGTCCAATGTCAGACAGCTGAACCAGCCAACAAAGAGAACTTTTGACATTGGACGCCTAAGCACGCCGGAGATTGCCAGAGCCTACGAAGAGCAATTAAACAAGACACTCCAATATGCCTACGTCAATCACAAACGCCAACGAGATGTGGTTGCATGACGTTCGGCCGTCTAGGAGGTGGCGGAAACTACCATGGGCTACCTACCACCCTCGACAAAAAACCCGTGGTATGATGGCGAGTGCGAGCAGAAAAAACGTGCGATCGAAGGAAATACCAAAAAAGCGTTGCAACGGGCTAGAAGACGGGAGGAGAAAAAACTTCTACGCCGGAAGAAAAGGCAAAATCCATCGGCTCGCCCACATCGACAAAATCGCTCCACCAATGATGGTCTTTGAATCTGAGCCTCCTGGTCCAAGAAAAGAGGAAGACCGAACCTCCGGTACAGAGACAAAGTCATCGCGGATGTAAGACGGCTTGACCTTGATGACTGGAAGCAACGCGCCCAGGACCGTGACCGATGGAAGGCGGCAATTGCTCAGGCTCGGACCCTTCATGGGTCGTCTGCCTGTTAAGTAGGTAAGTAGGAAACGCTGAAACGTACTTCGTTTTCAAATTACTTTTCATCACAATTTCTACTTTAAGAGGCGCTTATTGCGTTCGCCTGTACTTCACAGAATAAACATGGTTTTTGGCGCAGAGCTTCAATGAGCTGGTCTCTAAAGCGTTTCCAAAATATTAAACTCACCAGGAATTGTAGTCGAAATTTATTTGACCACGAACAAATGTTGAATTTTCTTCATCTTGGACTTGAAAGAGGCCACAGACTAAAGATTCGTCGGATACAGGTGCACCCGAATAAACGCAGCACCCAATAAAGCTGCGAAGTGTTGCTGAACGCTAGATATATGTAAAATCAACGAACAAATCGTTTTGCAATGATGTTTCGTTTACCTTGGTGAGTGCAGTCTCATAAGAAACGAAAACGAATGTTTCACGAAAACCGATGTATTTTCAGCCTTAACAAGCACACACCTTCAATGCTCCACGGCTTGTAAAAAGCGCTACCGCATCAGCAATCACCGCCAATAAAACAAGACTGGCGTGCAACCGGAGTGCTTTATTCGACAATCTATTTCTGTTTCGAATTCCGGCGTATTTCACCCATCTAGGCAATCTGAACCACCTCTCTCTGACTGACCGCAGTCGTCTTTATTGTCTTTGTCGAATTTTATTACTTTATTTTTTTTCCATGAGCCTGAAAGATGCCACTCCAGAGTGTTGAATTTCGCAAGCGTATGTTTTTCAACGTGTGCACATTCAATTCACCGCCGAAAATAGAGTGAGTAAATTCCAGCGAATGTGTACATTCACTCCCGTCTTTGTGCAATCGAACCGGTGAAATATATACGCCAACAACAAGTATTTTATGGACACTGCAGAATACACGTTCGCCGAATGCGGTCTCATCATTGAGAGTGCTAGCACTCTGCAGCCTGTTAGGTACTCAATCCTTAGTACTAATCATTTTGCCTAGACTCATAGTTTCACTAGTCATCTGTTCCACGGTCAACTTAACTTTGCAGTGAAGTTAAACTGCTCTATCAAACGTAATTGTTGTTTCGAGGAATTTGGTGGTCCAGAAGTGCCGGATGTATTTCGGTGAAATGCTTCTTTCTAGTAGTGCCCTTGATTTTATCCAATTTTCCAGTTTTCCGGGTACCCGGGAAGCAGAGCATTTCGATAAATGACAAAGTTAGTGGGTATTCGTAAAGGTCACTTACTCCGAACCAGCTATATCGGGTAGCCGGTAACTAAGTCACTAATTAGAAGTAGGTGAATGGGGTGCCGCTGGATGGCGCGGTTGGCTGCTAGCCTGCCCTTGGTTAGAGGGATCCCCGGTTCGAATCCCAGTGAAAGCAAGTGTTATTACTAACTTATCAGGCCGATGACCCATGAAGGGTCCGAGCCTATACAATTGCTGCCTTCCATCAGTGACAGTCCTGGGCGCGGTGCTTCCAATCTCCCAGCTGTCTTGCGTCCGCGATGAATTACTTTCTGTACCAGAGGTTCGGTCTTCTTCCTCTCATTCCGGGACAAGGAGGATCGGATTCGAAGACCCTTTTTGCTGGAGCGTTGTTGTCCACTCGCTCGATGTGACCGAGCCAGTAGACGGATTCTAGCTTTCTGGACTACATCCGCAACCTTGTATAGTTCGTAGAGTTCGCGGTTGTGTCGTTTCCTCCATTTGCCTTCCTCGCAGAAGGGACTACATATCCGAGGTAGAAATTTTCATCCGAATGTACCAAAAATCAGATCTGCATTCTTGCTTAATGTCCAGCCTTCGGCTCCTAAAGCAGGACTGGCAGGATAAGAGTTATGTAGAGCATAACTTTGGCCTTTCGATTCAGAAGTTTCGAGCCCAGTTGTTTTCGCAGACCGAAGTAGCATTGGTTGCCAAGGGCGATTTTACGTCGAATCTCTACTACGCTGTCATTCGTGGAGCTTACGGTTGCCCCGAGGTAGACAAGCTCCTTTACTACCTCGAAATTGTAACATTTTGCCGTAGGTGGTGTGCGGCGGATCGGTTTTTGCTCGACAGCATATATTTTGACCTTTTTACCAGCTTGTTTCGCCTGTTTCTCAATTGCTGTGAAAGCGCGTTGGGACCGTGCGAGAAAGTCGATGTCATCCCAACATCTGGACTGATTTTTAAAAGACAGTGCCTTCCGTGCTTACAGCCGCCAGCCGCACTATCTTCTCCAGCACCAAACTGAAAAATTACAGGATGTCTTTAAAATGTCAAATTTCGGTATCCGGCAACTGTAAGGTACGGAAGAATACCTCGCAGACTGGGTTATACGGTAAAGTTGTGACAGTATTAAATACAAGAAAAACCTTTTCCAAAGAAAGACTAAAGTCTCCGGATATTGGATACAAGTGACCGTTTACCGAATTTAAGTAGCCTGGTACTGGCGACATTTCACTTTTTTAGAAAAGAAATTGGTATTAAACCTTAAAATGATTATTTGAAAATTCTTCATCTTCTTTGTGTGACTCTACAGTCCGCGGTGCACCTGGACCTCAACCAAGAAGCCTCTCCAACTATCGCGAGCTCTGGCTATTTGCTTCCAGTTTCGCACACCAAGTCGGTTGAGGTCCTTCTTAACTTGGGTGCGCCACCTTAAACACGGGCGTCCTCCGTTGGTAACAACACAGGTTCGGATTCGAAGATTCTTCGGGCCGGAGCTGAGTTGTCCATACGCTCTACATGGCTCAGCTTCCGTAGGCTTTGAATCCGTAGACGCGTGAATAGACTCATGTTGAATCTTCACCTCCAGAACCCGTCATCACAAACCAAAGATCGGCCGCAGAACATTTCTCTTAAAGAGACCAAGGACTTCTTCATCCATGACTTCGCGCCGTATAGCAGGACAGTGATGATAAATGTCTTAAATAGAGTCAACTTGGGCCTGCGAGAGAGGGCTCTACTACTGCCTCTTGAGCCCAAAGAAATAGCGGTTGACAATAGTTATCCTAAGCTTGATCTCAGTACTAATGTTATTTGTACAATTTACTCCGGAGCCGAGGTAGATGAAGTCATTGACTACCTCGAAGCTATAGCTGCCCATTGTGACGCTCTGTCGGGCATGGTTTTCTCCGACCATATCTAGCAGACGAGCTGGTGCATGCACCCTTCACGATCATCTCCAGCTGCCTTAAAAATTTCAGCTGATCAGCAGCAGGGACGATATGAGTGTAGGTCCCTTCCACTGGGTTGCTGAGAAGCTAGGCCCTGGCACTCTATGGACTGTAGCGCCTCCCTTATTTTCTAGTATTATTGCATAATGTCTGCGGTAAGATGAAAACAAGGCTACATAATCCCCAAATGCCTTAATACGCTCGTTTGTCCAAGCCCCGATCAGATTGTCGATGAAGAGCACGATGTGGAGCTTAACCTTAAACCTTGCATCACTCCCCATTTGGTCGCAATCCCTTCTGGAAGCTAAGCTCAGTTTTCAATTGCAATTTCTGTAGCTCTATACAACACTTCCAAAACACGTTCAAACTTTAGTGAAAGGAATAAGCACCGCTGTCTAATGTATTGACTTAAAATAACTAAAGAGACTTCTGACCTTTATAAGATAGCCCCCGCAGACTATCCGCCTGTTATTCAAAGAAAAGACGGAATCTGGGAACAGAGAGTCATACAATATCCAGCAAGCCCAAAGGAGTACATTCGTCCCACAAGCTTACATCAGGCAGTGAAGATGCAGCCAAGTCCGACTACTGTGAACTGACGATCGGAAGGATAATCCAGATGGTCTAACCCATTCAACAGTCAAATGATGCCCTTAATGCTGTCAGATAAATAAAGCATTTCTCCCACTCACCGACACTTTCCTCATCTGAAAGCTTGTACCATCTGTTTACCAAACAAAGAACACCATCAGCTATCGGAGGAGACAATCAATTTCAATCCCAGATGCAGATCATGCACTGATGCCCACATAAGATGAGGCGGCGATCACCTATCCGATCATTGCCTCAAAGGTGGCCATCACAAATGTGTACAAAACACCACACAACGGATGTTGAATAAGACATCGCATATTTCCCCAAACGTGGAGCGTAACAGTGAAAACCGATATCAAGTGAAAGCACATCGATAAACTGCACAAGATCGTTAACACCAAAGAACACGAGTCAATTTTGATTTCATGTAAATTTTCAAAACTCATCATCAAGCCAAATGATCGATCAGTATTGATGCGTAAAAAGATACGAAACGTACGGAACTCATAACCAAACACGGGATTGCAACTCGAAAGGAATGTAAATCGTGTTCCCCAGAGGTCGTAAAAATCAATGAAATCAAGATTCGGTGTGTGACGATGACTGTTTGGTAGATGTCTATCACATAATGACTAGCCGGTGATAGCGCACTAAATTTGAGCCGAAATAAATGCGAGAATCGTAAAGAGGCAACGACTCCGACACGGCGACCAAATGCATTTTACGATCGAAGATGAGCCAATTAAAATACACTAAAGACGGCGCGTCGTCGGTCGTGGTCCAAATGCACATCCTCTTGTCCGATCGGCAGTGCAGACAGACAGACAGACAGACGAACAGACATCCCGACTGTGATTTATTGCGGAAACTTATTAATAGACACACGTCCCCAACCTGCTCTACCTTAGCACTCTATTTTGGAAGAAGAATGTCACCTCTGAGGTCAGCTTGTAAGAAGTGAAAAGGACTAATTCTTAATCGGTTCCATTGTTTTATCGCGCACTTTAACTGCCACCGGCTGGATTGGGTCGCCTGTTGAGGCGCTGAAAATGCCTAAATTACAAATTAAGAGACTTTATGGGCCGCTTGCCAGCGACGAGGACATTCTAAACACGAGGCTGGTTCACATTTGACAGGCCGTGCCTGTAGCCAAGGTTTTACGATGACCTCGAGGCGTAGCGTCGGTGACGCATTTATTGTTCAACGTTTATTGCCAGCTTTTTGCGGTCTGCACTTCGGATTGGGCCTGATACAAGATAAATCCATTTAGATGCCGAGTCACCTGCGTGCGTCCGCATGAATTTCCTCTGTCATTCGTTCTCCCCCGTGGTGTTAATCCATCCGGTACACCCACTGTGGAATGTATACATGAAATTTTGAAATGTATTCACCTAATTGGGTGAAATTTAAGGGCCATCTGTGGAATCCTTTGATCACACAAACTCATGCAGGAGACTCTTCGGGTCGGATGGTTCCTCGTTTGAATTAGCGAATACCCCCAGATTGCCTGACGTCGGAGTCACGTTTAATGACCGGTTAAAGACGACGCGACGCCTTGTATGAAACGCCGGGCATTAATAATATTCAATCCAATATACATATTTCGACGGCGACAACGCAGACAAGCGACACTAACAAGTATTTATGTTCTGCCGATAATATTTATGGCATCGGAGATAATCATCTACCCAAAAGCAAAAGGCCAATAAATGACCACAATGAATCTGGCGATGGTATGGCATCTAATTATGTTGCGCCATAATACACAGCTGTCAGTCGGCAGTCGGTTTTCTTGCTGATGAGGAGTAGGTTGTGTGTCCCAATTGACTTCGATTTTCCAGTCAATCAATGGAAATGCGAACTGGCTGTCAGAATTTTGCAATTTTGGGAAGACATTTATGGGCCTGCCGTTGATTTCGCTTGTGTTTTGCAATATTTGGTGGGACATGCCAGCCGCCTGTGGTAGCTGTTGCGCGTACCAACGTCTGGAATACTGTCGTGTGAGTCTTGAACGACAATTTTCTGGATGATGATGGAGAAGGCATTAAAGGGGACCTACTTATTTTGCTAAAAGAGAAGTCTCCCAAATATCGCTTATAGGAACTTCTCTGCCATTTTAAGTTTCCGCCTAAAAATGTTTGCGAATATACTGATAACTCCTGGGTCTGGGTCGGAGAAGCCCATTATAGACCAAATCTTCCAACCCAAGAGATGCAGATCGACACTCAGCACATAATCGTCGAATTCAAGGCCGTATATGACAGAGTGCATAGAGATGAGCTATACTGCGCCACGTCTAGTTTTGACATTATTGACAAACTCGTCGGTAATGAACTCACCGAGACCGTCATTGCATGTCATGTGACTTCTTCAACGCGATTCTTGAGATAAACATAGGAGGAAAGGATAACTGACGTAGTTGATCGAACAGGGGGAGGTGTCAATAAAGGCCCAAAGGCGACCCAAATTTATCAGTGAATGAGGGCAAAACGAAGTACACGATGCCCTAAAATAAGGACGCATAGTCACCATTGACATTGACGGCTCGCTAGTAAATAGTCCAAATACCATCAGCATAACGACGAAGATTAGCTCTAGCTAATCGCACTTTCTATGGGCTCAAAAAACCAATGAGCAGGGCATTTAAGCCACAAGCTGACTCCTGATAAAAAAAACACTCACCATCTCCGTCGTACTCTACGGCGCAGAACTACAGACAATATCAACTGCAGATGAATAAGCCCTTGGTTTTTATTCGAGAGAGAAGTTCCTCGTCAATCTCTGCTCATGTAAGTGTTGATGGAAGAGGAAGAAGACTCAACCACGAATTGTGGGGACTGCATATCGACATGAATCTAAATCTCGGATTCAACTTTTAGAGCGGCTGGTTCATGTAAAGTGCATGGATATCGATACGTCAGCCTGAAGAGCCTCTGACTCTGATGCAGTGCAACAGCGGAAAAAAGTTGCGCAAAAAACCGATGCAAGCACAAGTGGAAAAGGACTGCAATCACCACATTTGAGTGCAAGCTGGAGAGTCTATAGTTACTTTACTTATCAGGCCGGCGACCTATGGGTCCAAGGGTTCGAGCCTGAGCAATTGCTGCCTTCCATGGGCGATGCTGTTTCCACTCATAAACTTATCTCGGTGACGACTTGGTCTCCACGCCAGAAGTTTGGTCGAACCCACCTTCTCGAACAAGAACAAGGACGCCCTCGATGTGGGTGAGCCATTGTAGTCGATGGATTTTTCCTTCCGGACTACAGCCACATCCTTGTACAGCTTGTAGAGTTCGCGGTTGTGTCTTCTCCTTCATTCGGCTTCCGCGCCAACGTAGAACTTTTCTGTCAAAGGCACGAAGAATCAGATCTGAAGTCTTGCTTATCGTCCAGCTGACAGAATTAAAATGTTTGTAGACCATGATTTTGTTCCTTCTAGTCAAAACCGAAGGAACTGATTTGTAATAGTTTCCCCTCATTTTTTAAATATCTTAGAGTAAATTAACAAAAGAGTGAAAAATAATAATTTAACACACCTATTCTGGTTGTAATGTAGTCACAACACACAAAGGTCTATGATGCCAACCTTGTGAGATTTCAGCAATTTGGTATTATGACAAATCCTCACATAAATAATGACCATAGTGTTGAGAATCGTGTTTACATCACTATGGGGCTTAAGCAAATTTCTCCCTAATTCCAAAGAAATTTTCTACGTTGCAGAAAGAAGACATATTGCCTTTATAAGGTATCCAAAGCGATTGCATTTTGTCTCTCTCTGTGTACTCCTATATCAATTAACAATTTCCCTGCTCCACGTCGAAGAAATTCATTTATTAATAATTCCTAACAAAAGGGTGTATTTTATGCATTATGAATTTAAGAGCTATGGCTAAGCCGTCAGCCTGGTTAGCAGAATTTTAAATTTGTATTTTAAGTCTTTACGTGCAAACTCAAGTTACAGTTCAAATATATTCAGTCATTAACAGCATTCTATGATTATAAATTGATTTTCAAAAACTGATAAGAATTTTCCAGTCACATTCGTTTAAAAGTTGTAAGGCTTCGAGCATTGTTCATGTCTGTTTTCCAAAGAAGGTTATCCTTTGTGGTCTGAATATTGGGTATGTACTTATAATATGAAAGCAGTCTTCCTTCGATTTCAGATTACAAAGTGTACAGAATTGCTTGAACTTTCCATTACCATTTAGTGAAAGAACTTCACATCTTGCTTTAAATGTCAGGGTTATTTCGTCATAACTAAATGAGTCATGGAAATAGTTTCTTTGGTTCAGATCATAATTTAGTTGACTGTATATTATTCAGCTTTTTGACTCTCGAGCTCTTGTTTTTAACGTATTTCGGGTGTTGTTTTCGTTCGTTTGTAAAATGCGGTATAGTTTATTTTTCAAAACACGTAGATTGTTCATGCCAATATGTAGGGTCTCGCCAGTCGTTACTAATAGTTTGCCACCTTGCATACCAACAATCTGCGTTCCTTAACTCGTACAGGAACAGTTTCTTTGCTATTCGTGAATCGTCATATCTGCAAACCCTTAAGTATGAAGCCAGCCTGTGACTTGAGTGTGTCCGTTGACAATTTTGGTAGACCTGATTCTAAATGTATAGCGTAATTAGGTATATTTAATGGGAGATTGAAGAGTTTTTTAATGAAGTTCCTTTGGAATAAACAACTGAATCCAACGTCTAAAGCCGTTTTGCACCGCACTAATCGGCACGTATCAGTGTGGCTTCCGGCCCGGAAAATCGACTATAGACCAAATCTTCACACTAAGTCATATCCTGAAGAAGACGAGCGAGTTTCAAATCGATACTAACCATCTTTTCATCGTTTTTATTCGAAGCGACCTATTTCGAATTCGGGATCCCGGAAAAAATTGATCCGGTTGTGTTCCACCACGCTAACACATACACGATGCACCGTGCAGTTCGGTTCAAAGACCTCAGAACCATTTGAAACCTGCACCGGATTTCGACAAGGGGTTGCGCTGTCGCGTGATTTTTTCAATTTGGTACTGGAGAAGATAGTGCAGTGGGTAAAAGTTAACACTGAAGGCACTATATTCTAGAAGGATATACTTCGGATATATGATCCCGTCTGCGAGGAAAGCGAATGGAGGAGAAGACGCAACCGCCAACTCTGTAGCTTGACAACGATGAACAATCTTCATGTTTTTCTTCAAATTCTCAGAAGAAGAGGCAGTTAAGAGATGTTTTTAAAGTAGGAGTACATTTATTTGTATGATTAGTTCTATTGGGCAATCCTTTTTCACCACCTTGGTTCATTTACAATGCACAGATTGACTCGGATCAATCGTTCATTGATAATTGAAAATAACAATACAAACGAGTAAATTTTGTTGGTAAGAATCGTTCATCAATTATTTTTTGACTCTCTCAATGGGGGTGTAAGTTAAACGAGAACAATTATTCTTCTTTGATTGGCGTTACACCTCGAGGTGGATCTGGGTCTCAACCAACATGCCTCTCCAACCAGCACAATCTTTCGCCAGCTGTCCCAATGGCTCCAGCTCGGTATCGAAGACTCATCAGGCCGTAGCTGCTGGGTCCATTTGTGAGGTGTTGCCGTGAAAATTATTCTTGCAGCACAGATTGGGATCGAACCTTCGACGTGGAGGTTTATGTCGACGCGCAAGCCCTCAAGGGCACGGACCACCACAAGCTCTCTCTCAAATTTGGGGCAATGTTTTCAAAAACATTTTCTAAGATCAAAAAAAGACAACATGATTTGTTCATGACCTGTCAGAAGTGCCCGATAAACTCTCCATAAATCAGTCAAGTTTGTCAGTGGACAATTGAACACTCTACTGTGCAATCGGCAACATCGATTTACTCGGAGTGTACCTCTCTCATCACCCATTTGAAGTTATACACGTTTGTACCAATCAACTTTCGCAAAATCCGTCACAATTACTGATGTGGCATTAAAACAGGTTCTTAAATACACATTAAACCTTAGCTTCTTCGAATACTCGATACGTTTCTATGGATTTTTCTGTCATGACAAGGCTCTTCACGTCCCACCACATTCTCAGTCACTGCTTTAAAAACAGGCGTCAGATCAGGAGAGGAAAAAAAGAAAAGAAATTAAGTTCATCGATGTAATGGAAGTCTGTCGTTCAAAAATCACTTCAAATGTCATCGCTTCGCACATCAATGTCTCCTGAGTGTATTTTTGTGCTTTTTTCATTTTTTTTCTCCAAACCTCGGCATGTGGCATCCCTTTAAAATGACGGTTGCCATAAGGAATGTCACGTTACGCGATTCTTTTGAAGTTTTTTTTTGCTGTTTTTTTGTGTTTTTTTTAATTCTTTGATCTTTGCACTCTCCAACGACATTTATGAAGCAAATCTTGCTCTTGCCAAATAAATCCCATTCCGATGGAATTCGGAAGCCCAATATACAACGAAAACGACATTATTTTCAGGAATGCCGAAGCGAAAAATGCTACGAATCTTTTCCGAAGGAAAAAATGATTCGGTTTTAGGATATTCATGCAAAGAGGACTCTGCACATGCCTACATGTGGTGTGTGCAGGCGTGTATGTACGTATTAAATATTTCATTTTGTAATACGGGTTTGAACATGGGCTCTTTGATAAAATCGCTGAGGGTGGAAGATTGGTAGATATCGGTTCCGTCGAATTGTGCCTGTCTTTAAGCATTGTCCATGCATTGCAGTAACGTACTCGTCTTTCGAAAACAGTGCAGTGAAGATTAAATGGAAACATTTTGGGTGCTGTCCCAATACAAAGACTCTGTGTTAGGATGAGCACTGGGCAGTGATAAGAGTTAGGAGGAATTGTAAGGTTCCCCTCACTGTTCTGAGTGAATGTAGTTGATACTCAGATTTCGGATGTCTCTGTTGCTGGTGGGAAAATGCACTGAATACTTGATTGAGAGTGTTCAATTTTACTGAAAACTTAATATTGGGCAGTTGATGACATGGAAGCAGACTCTTGAAGATGGGTGATTATATTTTTGCTAACAGGCCTGTCATCGAAATTCGGCGATTATCTTTACAGAGCCGTTGACAAATGTCTAGAAGGCACCATCTGCCTGAAAACAAAACAAATCTGGCCGTCACTTAACCAACGGTCAGTCTACTTAGACTCAAGCACTCATTAAGGAATCTCATAGGAGTCATAAGCAATTGGCACTCAGGCTCGCAGGATGTGTGCCCCACATATTGATTTCTGCAGAAGCTGCATGGATGAAGAGGAGGAAGAAAACCACCCTCATCTCTTACTCTGCACGTGTAGCGCTCTGGCTAGTCGTAGGTTGTTACACCTAGAGGCCCACTATTTAAACTACCTCAATGAGCTTAACAGCGCCACCATAGGCCAGCTAAATCGCTTCCCTACAAGCACCAACTGGTTCCGATGTTACGAGAAGTCAATCCGCGTGGTATCACAATGGGCCTACTCTGGCCTAAGTGTGACAGCCCTTTACAGTCAGCCACTACAACGCAACGTAAGCTCTATAGAATCACATGCACAAAACGCTTCAACTATCGGGTTCTCCGCAGCAGGTGTCTCTAACACTGACATTCAAAGGCGAGCAGTTTTGAAAATATTTTTTTTCCGTTCAGTAGTTTATCTTAGTAAAAAAGCGAAATATGAGAGGCACGAGATCAAAGAAATTGAGGGATGCTACGGTTGACTCGAAAGAACCGAAAGAACCGAACAAAAGCCTGCAATGATAAAGCAGGAAATCTAGTAATAGAATCACAGTGGAATGACCACTTCTGCAGACTGAATCACGGCGATGACGACTAAGATATAGCTGTTGGGGAGGGATTACCCTCTGTTTAGGGTCGACGATGGGCAAGAATTTCGCCCTCCCGACCTGGGTGAAGTTACGGCGGCAATCGCCAAACTTAAGTCCAACAAGGCTGCTGGTGCCGATGGACTGCCCATGATTTGGTTAGGTACATACACCAACTCAGCTAAAAAGTCTGACCGGATGTGTGCTATGCCCGACGGATGAAATCTCAGCATCGTGTGCCCGATCCTACAGAAAGGAGACCCCCTAAACTGTGCCAATTATAGCGGGATAAACCTCCTATACTTATCGTACAAGATTGTAAAGGAGTAATACAAAATAAAGCGCTACAATAGCCTGCACTCCGTTTTATTCTGAACGCACTTCATTCGAGCAGCTGTCAGAAAGACCATCATCAACGCCTACCATCACCGTACGGTACCGGCTTTGCTTAAAGCCAGCGAAATCCACCATTGACCAAATATTCACTTTATGGCTTATCTTGGAAAAGAGCCAGAAGTTTGAAGCCGTCTCACTATCTATGACAAGCTGTAGAGCGCATTGCTTAGACTTGACATCCCTGTAAAACCCTTCCATCTGTGCAGGACAACAAAGGATAACGCCCATTGTTCGTGGGCGTGACGTTTGAAGTCAAAAAAAGTTTTACATAAGGCGGCGCACTGCCATGAGACTTTTTTAATATATTTCTCGTGCATAACTCAGACTTCAACACCAGAGGCACGGTCTTTTACAAATCTGTAAAACTGCTCGCAAATGCCGATGACATTGACATCATAGAAATAACTCAACGGACAGTCAGTGGGGCATTTGAGCAAAACAAAGTACATGTTATCTACCAAAAAGGTCCATCCACACCGACATCTTGGACAAAGTGTCACAATAGACAAATACAGCTTCGATGGAGTTAAAGACTTTGTCTATCTAGGCTCTGCAACTAACTCCGGAAATGACAGCAATGTGGAGATAAAACGAATGATAACCTTGGCCAACCGCCAGGATTTAGGCGGCAATTGACAAACAGATCTCTGTCTCGGAAAACCAAGATTCCACCATATATGAGACCTTGATAGTTCCAGTCCTGCTGTATTGCGCAATCATGTTCGGTCCCGTTTGCGCAGAAGGAATATATTGGATGACGAACTCTACTAGCTGTGCAGCGACATTTGACTTGTCAAAAAAATTCAATTGTCGCGACTCCTATGTCATGTAGGGAGAATGGACACTATCGCTCCGGCTCGGAATCTTTGCAACTCAAAACCCTGAGAGCCAACGCAGTAGAGGAGGATAAGCGTTCAACCAAATTGGGCAGCACGTATTTATATATAGATGTAAATTGTAATAAAGCAGCTAATTGATGCTGGATAAATGTTTTTTTTTTTTAAATTTCATTTTTATTTTATTTTTTCTTCTATAACAACTTACACTAGACAAAAATGACGAAAATCTACCTTAATATCTAACAATTCGAGTTCTTAATTCTATCTTACTGTGGCAACACTGACAACGAATCGACAAAAGAGCGAGAAATAAAAGATGTGATAATGAGTGTAAGCAAAAAGGGTTGTGCCGGTGATCAAATGAGTGAAAGAAGAGAGTCAGTCGATTAGTGTACCTAGGACTAAGCGGATAGTGTGCAGTGTGGCAGTGAAATAAAAGAAAATTAAAATTAAAGAAAGACGAGTTTTATTGCTAAATTACTGACCCTTCGAGGGTACTCTAAAATAATCTAATCTATGTAACATATATATTTGCCTTTCGGCGTCTAAACTAAACATTTTTTTTTTTTAGTCCTTAGGATAAACTTTATTATTTTCTTACGGCCAAGAAAACTATTGAAAAACTTGGCGCTCTAGACATCCTTATCGTTACTTAACCTAAATCTAAACCTAAGCCTTACATCCCTATTAAAAATTAACCTAACAATATATAGCCTAACTTAAATGGTCTTGAGCACCACGTTTCCTTCGACGAGCTAAAATTAATAAATGATGTATTTTGTTTAAGTTTAAATCTCTATTAACCTTACTGCATTTTTATTTTGTTGATAACTTTTTTCGTTTAGGAGCCATACTAGTTTAAATTTTTAAATAAGGGGTAGGTCGAATAAGCTGTGAGCTACTGTACCATTTGATGCACGGACACCAGTAATCCAGCTGCGAAGTATTTATATACACAGCCGACTTTTTCAAGTCTGAGAGTAATCAGTTGTGGTGAAGTCACGTGCAATAAGCTCGACGTGGAATCAAGTCACGAAGCACGTAGTGTTTCACATAAAACAAGCCAAATGAAAACTACAGCAAAAAAATTGAAAAATAAAAACACTGCTTTCTCGTCTCAATTGCCATTCGAAGTTTTTAGAATACTCGTGGAAAGTGTGTGCTTACTCCTCTGTCTCCCCATCAGGCTCTGATTCTTTGCGAATCGAAAAAACCGCACCGGATGTACTGAAATCCAAACACACGCCTTTCCTGCAACGACCCTAAACAAAACAACACAAACTAAAGAAAGACAACCGGTGACAGGTCTTATCGTGGCTGCCAGCAATCTCTCTTGTATTAATTAATCCTCCTGTTCGGGGGCTGACAAAAATTCAGTGTCTTCCAGAGCCAAGCATTGCAGGTTAATCTCATTTATCACCCGCAATTGATTAAAGCCCATTTGTGTGTCAAGCAGTGATAACAATGGTCGGGTGTGAGATCTTCCACTTGCTCCTTTATCTTCCACGTCTCCCTCTCTTTCCCCAACCAAACCAACTGAGACACCATGTCATTAGTGTAGGACAACGCTTTGCTCCACGAATTAATTACATTTCACTCGCTGATGACCACAGTTGAGCATACAACAAATAACCGAGGATACGGATAAAAATAAATTACATTAGTTTGACTATCTCGCCCTTAATTAGATATTGCGCCCTGCGGATGATTTCGTTTGTGGCGGCTAATTTAACCTTTCGTCGATTGATTACTCTCGTAGTTTTGAATTACAAATGTAATTAATGCTGTCCAATTGCCTTGGTTTTCCCTAGCAGCACCTTCTTAACCGTGACTTCGATCGACGTCTGTAGGCCATTGCGCAATCTCATCTTTTCACATTACAATTATTTCGTGTTACATGACGCCACTCGACGAGGGTGGGCGGATTGATATCCATCCTCCCCACCGGCGGCGTCGGTCACGGAGTGTGTCGTAATAAGTCCGGCATTTCAGGGATTAATTTAGTTTTGAATTTCATTACACAACGCCGCACCGCGCACTGACAGCACCGCGAACTGTTCCGCATTTTCGATTTCCTAATGGAGATAATCAAAATGCCAGGCCTCTCCTTCTGACCACACAAAAGACGGCGCAACTTGGTGCTGCTTTATATTCAGAAATTCAAATTAGTCGTCTCGTCGTGTCATCCCGTGCTCGAATTGAATTGAACGAAGATGAATTTGAAACTCAGCCAAGGGAAGTGTCATAGCGGCCCGCAACGAATGCCGTGCCTAATGCCCAAGCGGAATGTATCTAGAAAGAAATCCACGGTGCGCGGATTCGAAGCTTTTATCTTGTCTTCTTTTTTTTGCATTAAATGCAAATTGAATACTCGTATCTGTCGTCGTACTTATCGGGCAATTCATTGCAAAAAAAAAAGCGAGCACGAGCACAGGGTGCTCTGTTATCCAGCTCAGTTGACGTCAGGAGTTTGCGGTAATTCGATATTTTGATTACCAGCCCAAAAATTGTGTCGCGTGTCGTGGTCGGTTTTGCTAGATTTTCACCGAATCCTTGAATCGCCGCGTTCCCTCACAGAGGAGAGTCGTTGAAGTCAGTTCGTAGAATGAAAGGATAAATCAAAGAAATCATTTGAATAAACTGAAGAAAGTGAGTTTCGTCTAGACTATGGGCGATTTTGTGACTCTGCTTCCTTGGTGCAATAATTTTGTTGCTATGAGGAAACTTCCTGGTAAGGCTGAATACCCCCTCTAGCTACTGTTTGTTGTCCAAAACAGACCGAGAATAGGAAAATTAGACATGTCACACTACAATGGCAGGCTAGTCCAAGATATTTGGCTAGTTTTTGAAGAGATTTAAACTGAAGTCTAACATGTAGAGGCGGAAATCGTGTGCTTAGTGGTTATCCTTTGCACTGCAAAATGTGAAATCAATCAGAGCTAAAGGAAAGACAGCTGGAGTCATAGTCACATCACGAAGTACTTACAGGAGCTCATGGAAACGATAAGCCGTCATTTACATACTCAGGGAGCATTTGGTATCACTCCCATTTCATTACGTAAAAGTGAACAAAACTGAACGAAACTGAACGAATGCGAATACAATTTTTACCGAAACTTAACGAAACTTAGCGAAGTGATTATTTTGATTTCGGCGCTTGGTTCCTCATTTTGACTCACCTTCCCCCATATTCAATTCAATATGCTCTCTCAAAATCCGTCAATGCCCTTGTGCTGGAGTATTCGATGAAATTGATTTTCCCAACTTGGCTAACTCGCAAATAAAATAATTAGCTTGCATGTGTCTCCACCACCCAACGACTCATCCTCCAAACCTTTCGATGTCGATGACAATGACAAAGGTAACACGATTCCATGAGACTTTCATCAATCAAACCTTCGGCCCACCCTGTTGAATTATCCGCCGCCGGCCCCGATTTATTCAGGGTATCAGTAACTTACTTTCCGTTCATCAACTTATCCGTGGGCGACATCCTTGTTTTGATTTTACTTTATTATCATTGCGACAAACAACAGCAGGTCCATTCAGACTCCGAGCACACTTTCCGGGCAAAACGCCGGTTGTCTACTGGTTGCGAACGTCGAACCGCGCACTTCTCCCGTGAAAAAGCACCAGAAACTGTTTTCAATTTTAGCAGCTCATTGATTTGAGGCAAATTTGCTGTCCTTCAGCAAAATTTCTGGTGCCCCCTCCCGGCACGGCACCAATCATTCTCCATCCACCAGAAATGCACGAAGGCACCAGCATTTCCATTAGATAGAATTTTACGACAGAGAACCGAACCACAGAGCGCCCATAAATTGTTTGGCGACAGATCTCCACCGTTAGTCGGTGCCATCATTATGTGCGTGAAATACGGGAAACTCAGCTGGACTGATTTAGGGGCCGAACTGCTGGCGCTCCGTTTGCTGAAGCGGAGCATTAACTCGAAGGCGCCCAATCCCGGATCTCTTTCGGTGAGCAGCGTTGTACTTGCGAGGGCATCGAGTCCATTTCATTTCACTTCGTTTCAATGAAATTTCACAGGAAATTAATTTTAAGGGTGACTCTTCGGCCGCTCCGCCATGGTGGCAGTATCGGGCGCGGTCTGCAGTAGCTTGGTATGCATGAATGACACCTTCTGCGGAGGGATGGGCAATAATATTCGCTTCGAGGGGTCAGCTTTTTTTCGCTCCTCTCTTCACTCCCGTGCCCCGGCTCGTGGTGATGGGTTAACGCTTTCGCTAACCTACGATACAATCCGCACAATAAATTAAGTTTGCTGCCCCCAGTCGAGAATGCCGTTTGGTTGGTGGCGGAGCAACGCACACTGTTTAGACCAGAGCATGCAAGAAATAAATTTCTCGTAAGGATAGATTGTCTCTGGCGCTACGACAAGAAAATAATCGTAATTCCAGACTTTTGATGAAGGTTTGGCAAATGGTTATTCCGTTCAATTGGTGGCTGGTGGCTGGTGGCTTTTCGCCGTTCGGATCTTGAGATGAGACCCGTGAGCTGGAGCTAACATTTAATTGCGGCATTTGACGGCTGAAATAAATCCTGTGAAAATTTGCTTGCCAATGCGAGGGATGGATCTCTTTAATTTGTGGGCGGTGTTCGGGGAGTACGGTCACATTTGTCATGCTGTTGGCGTTAATAAAACCAAGCCATTCGCGACGGAGTGAGGCATTTACCCGGTTGCTTTCAATGCACTGGTGGGATGGTCGTTATTGGTTTTATCGATTTAACTCTGCGCTGCGAATGCCACAACGCATGGGGGTGGATTTTGATTATCCGAGGCTGAGTGGCGAGGAAATGCAATTAGTAGCAATTGTGGCGAGAGGAAAAGGTGTCAGTCGCATATGGGTACGTAAAAGTGGACGAAACTTAACGAAAGTGAAAAGAAAATTTGAACGAAATTTGACGAAACTGAACGAAGTGCTTATTTTGATTTCTGTACATCCATTGCCCAAGTTGGCAAGTACTACTCGCCACAGCCGGACAACATGATTACCATAACCACTGGTTTGAAATAAAAGTAGAAACCGCCTTGTTTGCCGAAACAGGATTATTCCGCCTATGCTTCCCAGGGGAAAACACATCACCGCGAAGGGCATACATGCTCATAAGTCCATTGCATACCCGCAGTACAATAAGCTCAAGTAGTGGAAGAAGTACCAGAGGAAGGCGTAAAGAACAACGGAGACTGAGTGTAACTTAAGCTTCCCCACACTCACACTAGCAATTAAGTCCTTTCAAATGCCATCGGATGCCATTCCCCAGCATGCCACACCAGACAACACACCAGACCTCTATAAATTTGTGAACTCTTCATAAGCGACCGTGGCGAGAGCATCACCACATCTAGCCTGTGCATAAATAAAATCCTCAATCCGCTGGGACTGATGCGAAGGCGGGCCAATTAAATTCCGCCCGCTTTATAGGCCCATAAGAACAAAGCACCATATTTGGTGAGCCCATGACCATTCAGGCGGCCGCAATCCAACTGACTTTTCCTCTTCAATTGATTTTATAACTTTTTTGCTGCCGCTACACAATTTATATTCAAACTTTCCTAATGTAAGTTAATTACAGGCATCCCCCGACTGTGCAACAAGGTCATGCCTGTTATTTCCGGGCCGACATGGGTTGGGCGGCGGAAAAACATCGACTCGCCCAAATTTAAACTTTCGAATATCCCCAATCCCTGGCAGCCATTAGATTTAAATGCTCCCAACATCGCCTCGCCATGCACACACCCGAGGAGGGCGCACCAAAGGGAGGATAATATAATCGAGACAAAATGATAATTGAAAGTGCTCATTGGAGCATCTGTTTACAGCGTTTCGTTTGTAACCATAATTAAATAAGACCGGCTTCGCTTCCACTTCCGCCATCCAGCCATTCCGCCATACATTCGATTGAGTGAATGATGTGGATCCGTTTGTTTAAGAAGTTTTTGCCACTCACACAGGGGGGCGGGAGCGATGGACTAAAAGTTTTTGAGTTGATTGCATGACTTATTGGAAAAGTTTATGGCATGTTACTTAATAGCCCGACAATGGATAGCAAAGAATCCGAGCAGATCACGGAATCCGCTTGGCTCGTGCAACAGGAGATGATGAATTGTCTGCGAGGGAAACCAGTCCCATTGGGAATGGGAGTTCCTTGAACATACATATGGGGTCGTGACCACGAGCTGAGAACCAAAGGGGTTGTGTATTGCCAATCATTGTTAAAACTCCCACGACACGTCACGGGATTGACTAGGTGTCTCAGGAGGAGGTGCCGTCTAGTGCTTTCTGCCGGTAATGAACGTTATCAGATATGCTACTAATTTCATAAATTAAGAACTTTTGATGGCTGAATGTTCGGAAGTTTGTGGAACTCTGGCCTGCAAGGGGTAGTTCCGATGAAGATGAAACTTTCTAGATAGATTGCTTATCTTCCGGGTACGGACATACGCTGTTGCACATCAAACCGGGAAAGAACACAACAACCTCTGGGGATCGACGCAAATCACAGCAGGGGTTGTAAGGATTTCTCTTACTCTCTTTTAAAATCAAGATCCTCGATGCCAGCATGGAGTGAGAGTCATTTTCGCTTGTTTTTATTTGCCGAGGGATATTGTTCGCTGGTACTACGGAATAGATTTTAATTTCTATGAAGAGGAGAATAACACATTGACTGCCGGAGAAATTTTGGAAAAATAGCTTAAGCTGAAAAAAACAATTCGTATGGGTGTTTATTTGGTTTGCTAAAAATGATACATAGTTTCATTGCATGCCACGTCATTCAAGTATGAGTAACACCCATGATTCCCCATGTCATTCAAAAAGAAATGACCTTGATGAGGAATTCAAAAGCCTCACCTCCGGTGATCGTTATAGTGCACATATAATAATATGGCATCCCGCATGACAGTCCGCCAGAGCCTAACTTCTCATTAAACACCCGTGTTGTACGTGATTCTCTTACGAGTGGATGGGACCTACAGTATTATGCAGACTCCGAACGGCCAAGTTTGAGAAGCTTTTTCAAGACAAAAGCATTATCAGTGACTCAAAAGATGTTTTGTCGCACGAGCAAGAATCAAACCTACGACGTTGGGGTTGTGTTCGACGCAAATACCAACAACGCCCCTGGCCACCACTATAATGTGTTATAGTGCGCATGGTTTGGGCAAATCTGCAAAAATACGATTATTATTCAAGAAAAATTTAAAAAATTCACTAATTTTACGAACATTTTTCACAGTACCATTTTGATATTCTGCTCTGACTCACTCTGTCATGCCAATGCTGTCTTGGTGAGATCACGAGAAAAAAAAAGGTGCGCAGGGCGGTTTTATTTCGACCCTGCCTGACGTCAACGTGGGAGTTTTTATGTCAACAGCAACATTTTTCAGACACCTAAAAAAAACCGATATTTTTTCAAGATTTTCCTACTCACTGTAGGACCTCTGCAACATTTCCTATATAACTCACTACTTACCAGCCTGACGACCCATGAAGGGTCTGAGTCTGACCAATTACTGCCTTCCATCGGTGACGGTAGTGGGCGAGCTGCCTCCAATCATCAAGGCCAAGCACATCAACCGCGATGACCTGTCCTCCGTAACTGAAGTTCAGTCTTCTTCTCCTTCCCGAACGAGGAGGCTTTGATCCGAAGAACCTCTTTGCTGTTGTCCATTCGCTGAATGTGGCCGAGCCATTGTAGTCGACGCATTCTAGCTTTCCGGACTACATCTACATCCTTGAACAGCTCGTAGAGTTCGCGGTTGTGTCTTCTTCTCCATTCGACTTCCTCGCAGCAGACGGGACCATTTATCCGAGGTACAATTTTTTTTTTCGAGGGCACCATGAATCAAGTATGCAGTCTTGCTTAGTGTCCAAGTTTCGACTCCATAAAGCAGGACTGGACCGAATATGAGTTTTGTAGAGCATGACTTTGGTCCTTCGAGTCAGAAGTCTCGAGACCAGCTGTTGGGACCAACCGCAGAGGCGTCGGTTGCCAAGGGCCATTCTACGTTGGATATCCACTAAGATGATTGCCTGTACAATACCAATTATGAACAAAGTAAGTCCTTCCACTTCATCTGCCCAGTGATAGAAACAGGCCCTGAGCGACGTCACAAAACAAAAAGATGGCGATTTTGACAAGCTGTCCACCACACCTTACATTCCTTCCACCATGCGACTACACATTCTGTGAATTCAGTTTATCCGGACAACAGAACAAGTTTCGTGCAAGCCTATCAACCCGATGAAGCGGCCCTCACCGCGCCCCTGTATGCGGCCTGAATTTTGAAATCATTTCTCTCCTACTAGCGCCTAATGGTCTACAAGGAATGATATTCCCGAACCTACAAAATTGGCCGACAAACTTCCGCCGGCCGACCCTCTTCTCTTTGATCTCTTAACAAATAACTTTGCCAGGAATCCATTTTCCACCGGTGTTGCCTCCTAAGACAACATCCCGTGCATTCCAAAAGCATTAGCTGCCACATCAACGTCCAGCGGCCATGAAACTCTGGAGCAGCCAGACAGATTTTCATTAATTTTTATTGCTTGCGAATGACTCTCACGACTCTCACTCCTCAAAAAAACAAAAAAACAAAAAAACAAAAAACATCTCCTAACCAAGTGCTGACAACTCACACGTGCCTGACAAAATGTTCCCGAAATTAAACTAAATGCCTATGCACTCACCAGCACAATCCACTTCGGTATTCCGAACACACAGACTGCACAGTCACGCCCTGAAAATTGGCCACCGGGTGTCTAATTGCTTGGAGCATTATTAAAACTGTATTAGCACCTTGTAGAAACATAGAAACACCAGCAAATGAATTATAAATTAACGACATTGATGTCTGACAAGGTGGTTATCTCGAAATCGATGTGGTGTATTGAATAAAGTGTTTCGCCTTTTCGTCGATGGTGCTGCTGTTGCCGCTGACATGCGTCGATCCGAGTCAAGTGCCGAAGTGAATTTCCATGTACAAGGGGTAACCAGACGCCGGCAGATACACATCTCGCGCTGAGAGCGTGTCCTTTGTACACCAATTTGAAATGTGTTCTGTTAATGTCACATTTGACGCAGTGATATAATGCGGTGGATGATGGTCCCTCAAGGTTGTTGGCAATGGAAAATGTTCGCTGTTCGTTTTTCGCTTTATTTTTTTTTCACTCAGTGGGTTAGTTTGGGGGTTCTCCTTTATATCCGGCCTTTAAATCAGACAAAGCGTCACCGGTTTCGAAAGTGACTGGAATGCAGTTTCTTGGACTTTGTCAGGTATTGTGCCATGATGAAAAGCTGTTCCACCCGACGCCATCAAAGCTCTATGACCCCATCCGGCTTGCAACAATGGTCATTCTCAGTCACTGCTTCAGCTCAAGTCGACGAAATTGAGATCGGGATGCGTCTCTCCTTGAACCGCGTAGGTCTTAGTTTCAATGGAAGTTAGACCTTCAGCAGCAAAACTGAAGAGCATACAAGACAACGCTGCAGCGGACATCGAGAGCTGCTCAGAGGCTCCACGAACAGAACCTTGATCTAGCGGTGGTCGTGAAGATGGAGAGGTGCTACGGCAGGAAAGGCCTGCGAAGGAATAAACCTCGGACCGAAGCCTGCAGGAACGAATATGGGCAACTACGTAGTAGAAGAATCAAAGTCGATGCTAGAAAGTTAAAAAAAAAATCGCTTCTGCAGACCTTTTGGTGATGACGCCGTAAATTCCGCGGAATGTTCCATTTAACTCGAACGAGGATTAATAGGAATTTCGTCCTCCCGGCTCAGGCGGGGTCAAGATGGCGATATATGATATATGAGGCTAAAACGGATGGACTGTCAGTAGCTGGAGATGGTCTGGTTGGACGCACCCACGAACTCATCTGTAGTGAGGGTGGCAAGACCGATGGATGGAATCTTAGCACCGTCTGGGGGAGAATATTCAACCACGAACGGGCTTTACAACGGCCTGCACTTAGTTCAGCGCTTTTGAATCAAACGCTTCAGATGGCTTGGTCATTTAGAACGGATGGACACCACAGCTCACACCCGAAGAGTCTTCGATATTGAGGCATTGAGACAACTGTGGAAGTCCTCAATCGACACGGCACACACCGGTGGAGAAGAACCTATACCAACTTGGTGTGTGCAACCGGAAGCATTTGGCTCTTACCCTTGAGACCTTGCGGCCGCGGCGAACTTATGCCATCTAGTTGGGTCCATTGTTCCACTGACTACTACAATGAGACCTTCGTACGACTGGCACAATCCTACTGTGCTTGAACACCTTAGCATGTCTTTCAGCTCTCTATCGCACAAGCCCATGTGCTCTGCAGAGCAGTCCTGGCTCAGGTTCTGCTTTCTTGCCTTTGCTAGGGATAAACATTCGCAGAGCAGATGTTGGATAGACTACATTGTTTCCTCATCTCTACAGCTAATGCTAAAGTTAGTGTGTGGTATGTGCAGTCGTGATGCATGCGTGACTATGACACAATGTCCAGGGAATGCCTCCAACAAGTGTCCACACCTCAACACGACTAAAAGTGAGCGTTGATTTCGATCTATTTTCATTCAGCGTCGACCACAAGGCACTCGCTATGGCTCCAGATTCCAGACTGAGCCAACCAGCTTATGCTCTATTTGGGGCTTCGTCTTCTAGTTTTCTTCTCGTAAAGATAAGCGGCGTGAGCGCGTAAGGGATTGCCAGAGATGATTCAAGCTCGGCTCCTTTCTTCGCGAGGTTGTCCGCTTTTTCGTCGCATTGAATGCAAGTATGGTCAGGTACCCAGCACAGGGTCATCGTCATCGTAAAGGATATCTCACTGAGACCTTGTCTGCATAACAAGCTTCGAAGTGAAGATGTCCGATACATAATAATAATATCGGTGGCGCTGCAGCTCGTTGAGAGCTAGAACCAAGCTTGTCAGCAACCACTCGTGTTATGCGTGCTATTGTTCTCTCACGAGTACACGGGTCCTACAGTTTTATGACAACTCCGAACGGCAAAGTTTGAGAAGCTTTTTTTAGACAAGAGCATTGTCAGTGACTCGAAAGAGATGGCGCCGTGAAAATTATTTTTTTTTTTCGAACAGACCTGGGATCGAACCTACGACTTCGAGGAAGGGGTCGACGCACATACCCACAATGCCACGGGCCACCGATGGCCTTAATTGCCGCTTGAATGTCGGTGAAGTTGGAGATCGGATTGGTGGTTATGGTGATGCTTTGCCTCTTGAGCTTGGAGGACGCTGCTTTCGCTTCTTAGTGCCTGTGATTTTTCCAATTGGTCACAGAAGATCCCTGCACCTGTACCCGCACTCGTGCTTGAGCCATCGGTGTACAGTCCTCCATCTGTTGCTACCAACTGCTCTACCCATTGCTTCCGAACGGTCTTTTCTGAAGCTAGTAGTGGAGGCAGGTAGTCTGGTGTGCTGTACTGCTAACCAGCACGTGAGTAAAGCAGCGAGTAAAGCAGGCTGCGCTGTTGCTACAGAATAGGTCGAGGAGATAAAGGATTTAGATGGCTTCGAGTGCTGCCGTCGGTGTTGTTCTGAGACATCCTGTTATTCCTTTGCAGGACGGTTTTTGTATTTTTGTGATCTGCCTGAGGAGCCATTTCTGCTCCAGTGATTTCAAACATATCAGAGGACCGTAGGACAGGATGGGTCTTACACAACCAGTATAACACTCGTGGCCTGAGAACCCAAGCTCGCAGAATGCTACATACGCCTTCTTAATACGGTCCGCCGTGTTAGCCGAAGATCGTTCCACCCGGACCAGTTCCACCTCGTACTGTAGCACCAAGCAAATAAGGAGGAAGAAGAAGGAAGCTAAGCCCACGTTGCCTTGAAAAATGCCATTTGAGCTTGTGAAAGCCGGCGATTATCGTTATGAGTCCTTGCCGGAAATCTGAGTTTCATCCTTGGCCACGCCAGCAGCTCTTGAAAATCATCATCAAATACCAACGTAGCTGAACCCACAAGGCTATATGCAGGGTTTCGTATAACTTTGTCGCATCAGAACACACTCATCTCTCAAGGATAGAAGAGCAACACATCGTGCTACCATCATCCCATGGCAGGCTTACACACCCCAGCGTCTGGCACAAAGCACACACATGTGTGTATGAGCGCTTTAGTTCTTCTCTGAGAGGAGACAGCACAGTACACACTATCACGATGTTAAGTGTCGCAGTTCCTTTTCTTCGCGATTCATAAGGAAGTAATCATGGCAAGGATAATAACACAACTGCACAACAATAATGATAATAACAATAATCATAAATGTTGGCGGTCTGCGAGAATGTGTCGCTGGAAGGCGCAGGCATACGCTCGTCTGTGGTGTGCTGCAGCACTTTAGCGTCGGGGAGAGGACGACGCGGCACGACCGGGCCGCCTGAAAGGAGGTTTCTATACGTAGCTACACGTATGGCGAAGTGAACAATCCTTTTATCAGGCAGCGAGGAATTATGTCTTGAAGCTATATTTTCTGAGAGAATACAAAAGCACATGCTGCAGATGGTTGTGGCCGTCAGTGGTGCGGGTTGTTGTTCGCTCAAGCAGTTACTAATTGCGGACACAATTTCACATGGGACCACATACATAAAGTTTACTTGCGTATCATAGGACGTAAGTAACTGAAGTTGTAACTGAATTTCAAAATTAATTGAAGTCTGGCTGCCGCTCTGGGTAAAAATGTCACTTTCAACGGAAGTTTCATGCGCCGCCCGGTTGCATGTGAATGCACAGGCACTGTACAAGGCAGTCCATTTCGGATTCTGAGTATATTAAAAGTTAGGAAGTGGCAATGTTTGTGAGTCTACACGGCTCTGGTTGAAAGATGATAGATGGATAACTTTTTTAATAACTTTTCCAAGAAAATGTGTATTTTATACATGTACGTACATGAGTGCACCCGAACAAAGCCACAAGCCATGTGGCTGTTAAAAGAGCTGCAATTCCACTCAGAGGGAGCATCGCAAACTTCCAAAGGCAGAATTGCACTCTGACGGAGATTTGATTTATGGATGGGCTCAGAAAATCCAGATGAATTTTAGTTTGTTTTCATTTGAAAAGATTACAGCGGAGGTGAAGACAGACATCTGCACACGTCAAACGCCGACAATGCGTCGAAGCTAGTCCAACAGCTCTCTGCCATCTTCCAAGCTGGCTGTCCTGAAATATGGTATAGGACTTGGCTTCATTACGTCCGCAAGGGATGTTTGTGGAGGGAAGCGGCTTGGAGTGGCTGGTTGATGGTGAGGAAAGAATTGCGTGGCTTAAAACATCCCGAGTTCATGAAGCCATCAGAGAGGAGAAGAGGACCTACAGAGACTGGAATCTCTGCCTCTCGTGACCGAAAGCGCGAAGAACTTGCAAGATGGCTGCGCGAGCAGCTAAGGAGCAGCTTTAGTAGGACTTCGGCGACAAGCTAAAAAGCGACCACAGTTTTGCGAACGAAGTATTCTTGCAAACTATTCGCCGACTCCGAGGAAGGAAATTCAACACTGTCGAAGGAGTCAAATCCAAAGATGGTGTGTTGCTTTCCAACGAGTGGACATTTGCGCTGATGGCGCGAGTACTTTTCATAGCTGCTCAATCCGGAACAGGGCACTGAGGGTGGCTAACCCTTGGCCTTGAGAATGGCGGAGAATAGTGCAACGGCGATGGAAGTCATTTCGGTGACTGAATCGCTAAAAGTGGGCACATCCGCTTGTTTGGGCAAAATCAGGCCAGAAATGCTTAAGGAGGGAGATGTATGGCTCTCTCGTGGCATTAAGGTTGCCTGGGACAGCGGGAATAATCCTTGCGATTGGCAAACAGGGATTTTCTGTTTTCGAAGACAAAAAAGATTGCTTCAACTACAGGGGCATATGCCTTTGAGGTCTCCCCGGTAAAGTCTACGCTAAGGACGATAAAAAGTGCAACTGTCGTCTCGGCAGAAGCACAACCGACCGGCTTTTCAGAATGGTACTCGAGAAGGGTTTTGAGTGTGGCAAACCGATATACAACTGTTTTCTAGATTTGGAGTAGCTTTACGACCGAGAGCCTAGAGGTAAACTCTGCACGAGTATGAAACTGAAGTAGGTGGAGAAGCTTAAGTATCTCGGGAGTAACGCTGTGCTCTTCTGAAGGATTGGCTTATAAGCAGTAAGGCCGATCTTGGTGTCAAAGCAAAACTATAGGTTTTCAACTCAGTATTTGTTCAAACTCTCACCTGCGAGGTAGGATTTATAGAATATGATCACGAATACAAGCCGCCGAGGGAAGATTTCTTCGTGCTGTTGTGGCGAACTCAATGTCGAGCAGCTACTTCTCCGAACGGACAAAGCTAAGGGGCTACGTGGAACGAATGTCCCCATCATCGGGTCTTAATTGGTGTGCCGTGAATATCGACAGGACGACGTGTTTGGACCAAGTCCAAGAACTGAGAACTTGAGAAAGTCGCTTAGTTAAAGGAGATGCAAATTTTTATGGACTAAATGTAGCGAACTATGTTGGCATTAAAGGGTGATTTTTTAAAAGCTATAGAAAAGTTTTTTTAAAAACAGAACACATAAGATTCAGAAAAATGCATGAAATCTTTATTTGAATCGATAGTACGGTCCATATAATTTAATATTTGAAGATTATTTCATGCAAATGTTGGCCTAGACTGCGCCTCAAATGGTCCATCCGCTTAGTCCAATTTTGGCATACTCTTTCCAACATTTTCTTCAATGTTGTCTTCCAATGCGTCAATTGAAGCGGGCTTGTCTGTATAGACATGAGCCTTAACGTAGGCTCACAAAAAAAAAGTCTAAAGGCGTTAAATCGCACGATCTAGGCAGCCAATTGACCGGTCCCGAACGTGAAGTAAAATGTTCACTGAATTCGCCCCTCAATAAGTCCATTGTTGTGCGTGCTGTGTGGCATGTGGCACCGTCTTGTTGAAACCACATGTCATGCAAGTCAAGCTGTTGCATTTTGGGCAAAATATCATCTTACGGTAGCGCTCACCATTCGCATTTACGTTACGATTCGCATCATCTTTGAAGAAGTACGGTCCAATGATGCCACCACCCCATAAACCGCACCAAACTGTGAATTTTTCTGGATACAGTGGTAGCTCTTGCAATGCTTCTGGCTGATATTCACTCCAAAATCGACAATTCTGTTTATTTACGTACCCATTGAGCCAAAAAATCCATAAGCCATAAAATGGAAGAAGCGAGCGATGAACTTTCTTAACAGAGCACGCATTTTGAGAATAAAATTCAATAATTTGTAAACGTTGTTCGTTTGTAAGACGATTCATGGTTAAATTATAGACCAAACTGAAGATGTTTGACAGTGAAACAAAACACAAAACGTGAGTCAGCTGTTTACACAAGTGTTGCCAAAAAGATAATAGCTAAAAAATCACCCTTTAGTTAAAAACACCTGTTGGTTATTCCGACGTCAACAATGATTTATTTAGGCATTAAAGGTGGACTGTAGCGTATTCTAAGCCGAGGTGGGTGCGGATCATGGGGTGTATCGATAAGGCGTTGGAGACGCTTTCTAGAACTATAATCGAGTCCAAGACAGTGAAAAAATAGCGCTACTTTCTCGCCGGTAGAAGCTGCAATAACCAGCTTCTAACCTTAATAATGGTACTCGACAAGGCTTGAAGTATGCCAAAGCAATCTATGACTGTTTTGTATATTGAAAAGCTGCGGCCACCTACTCCGAATTTCGGGAACAAGTTTTTATAATTTTCAGACGTTGCTAGCACGTGTACTTTACCATGGTGAACATTTTGAGTTTCTTGAACAAATTGTCAGTGACAGTTTGATGATTAGTCAGAAAGTGCGTCCACACATTAAATTCAAAGATGTCAAGTTCGAAAACCCTAGGCATATACAGGTGAGCCTTGTCAAAAATGAAATAAAATTAAGAACAAACATTGACACTGTGTATGAAACGCAACGTCGTTCAAGTGGCTGTCTGGGCTGGTTTCGCAGGAGAGCAGCGCAATCTATCCCCCAATCTTCCACTTCATTGTTGATGGTTTCAGGCTGTCGTTCACGGATGATATTGGCCGTTTCCGAATTGTTCATCTTAAAATCCATCCTTCACGGTTGTTCACAAAAAGCCCTCGCAGCTCCAAGGCGGCCAGTTAACATCGCCAAGATGGGTGATTTGAGAATTTGGTGCGCAGAAGACTGTTGTTGAGTTTTAACAAGAAAAAACAATCGGTTAACATGGATCTCTAACCTCCACCTTTGAGCGAACGCTTGTCCCCGGGCTTATATTCGCCTACTCCACAAACCGAACTTTCTCAGTTGACGACGGGCATAGAGTGTCATCCACTAGCATACCAGTCCCACGAGCCTTATGCACAAAGTACAACTGTCGCGGTGGATTTATCATTTTGGAAAAAATGACACTGTCCAAACTACGAGCTTAGCAAATAAGTTGTCAATATTCCAACGTCGTTCAAGCGTAAAGCGAGTGGTTCTGCGGATGTGTAACAGTGACTCTCTGTGAAGATTCCAAGCAGGTACCAACTGCCAGTGTCAACATAACCTATGATTTGAAGATGACCGCTAGATGGCCCACCACACATATGAATTAATGTTGAAGCGCAGCCGAGGCGAGTAGGGTAGGGAGTGTTTTTTTTCGCAGACGATCTGGTTATCCTCACATCCTCAAAGACTGAACTCTAGTGCGTTCGAGAGAGGTATCGTATGTGCAACATTGTCAACGCCAAGGCAGAATTAAATTGTGATAGTATTAACATAGTGTACCCGTATAGCGTCAGTAGTGTAAGAACGATTACTAAGATAGTTAGGCTAGTTATCGCTGGCGTTCCACGTTGCCCATCGTATTCCCTTCATCCTTGAAGCCAACTCTATAAAATCCTCCGGGCAGATGACGGTGAAAAAAATAAACAATAGTATCGAGGGCAATTTTGTGTAGCAGTGAAATTTTTTCGTTGCCTCAATAGCGACTCCTTGCTTGACAATTAGTGATCACTTCTAGCTAAAGTAAGTCAGTGAGTCATCTGTGAATATACAACAGTTCACTCCATGGGTTGGAGGCGGTTGATTTGTCGTGAACATCTCAAAGAGCATCGGTCCAGCTTGGACCAATAATTCTTATCCAGCAGTGTATATGCACTGACACTTCTTAAAATTTTATCGAAGGTCTTTTGGTTCCTCACACTTTGTAACCGTCACTAGTTGGCAATCGCAAAAGGTCATATTCATTCATTCTAATGTCCAATAAAGGAAGTGTCATCAACGCCATCTATCTGTTAAATTTGCTTTTCTCTTACTGCCTCTCTCTCTCTCTCTCTCTCTCTCTATCACTCTCATACCAATAATATGGATGACGCTACAGCCCGGGCCAGGGTCTGGCTTCTCAGCAACCACTAGTGTTGTGCGTGCTATTGTTCTCTCACGAGTGGAAGGGACCTACAGTCTTATGTCGACTACGAATGGTCAAGTTTGAGAAGCTTTTTCTAGACAGGAAATACTCGTTGAGCACTGTCAGTGAATCGAAAGTGGTGGGGCCGTGAAAATGTTGTCGCACAGAGCCGGAATCGAACCTACGATGTCGAGGTTCGGGTCGACCCACATACCCACAACTCCACGGGCCTCTCGCTCTCATACATACCCAAATATCCACTATATGTACCTCCGTGTCTTAAGCAATAGATTAAGAGTTCAATATAAACTTTCTCTCTCTTCGTATATATTCTAAAAATTCCTACTTCTAACCCTTTTCGAATGTTTGAGTCTTCTTGTCTTCAGATCGGACGGCTCACAGGTATTCACAGACATGCAACGAAACATCGTGTAAAACTTCAAGCTCAAGAAATCATTTCGATGTGTTCGAAGATCTGTCAGAAAGGACACGCCAACTATCGCAACAGCTAGCCGTCTCTTGATGATTGACTCACCCAATCAAAGATGAGCTACTCTACTTCATCCAAGTGACACACACATCCTGATCACAGTGAGCATAAGGGCTCTCATCTGCGCAAACGTCTTTACAAACCGCTGCTTAATCTCCCCTGCAGTGACTTCCGCTGAAACTACGCCGACGTGGAAGAGGAGGAGATCCCGAACACCCCAGAGTTTCTAGAATATTTGCCTCTTTCAAAAGCTGTTCCAAGGGAATACCGTTGAATGCCATTCATCATGGACTCAACAGGAACACTCTTTTTCACAGCGGTGAACGGGTCGGAGGGGCCTGTGGCCGCTAACTGTCTAGGTTCGTTTCCCGAAACGAGTAAACTTTCATAATTTACGTTCCCGTCGCGCTCCAGTCATTCAGAGTGTTGAAACCGCCTGGAGTTGGCACAACAACTGAAGGTGGTCGCCTCCACTCGCGGGAGAACAGGACAATGACACGTAAAAACAAGAGCGGTCGCTCCTGACGGAAACGAAACTTCAAACGAATTAAATTTCTCCAGCGCCCCTGTTGTTGTACCTTAAAAATGGAAGAAAAAAAATCACATGAAAAAATGTTTTTATATTCATAGGAACGTGTCTCGTATATCTGATGTCTCGCTGAAACTGCAAATGCACCCGTGGTGAATCTCAATTATTCATCGGAATGCCATACTGACCCACATAACTTCGGCTTTTCACCAACCCACGATGAGTGTACCTTGTCGTGCACACACACACATACTGATACCCACACAATGGAACCGAAGGAAAGGACTCGAGAGAATGTTCGAAAAGTCAAATCATCCATCTGCCACTGAACGAATCAAAGTCCTGACAGGCACACACAGATGTATCTGTAAGCAGCTGCTGACGGACGTTCAAATACGATGCTAAGCAAGCTTTTGAAAAATCAAAATCTCCACCATCGAACGTTTCCAATGCAATAGGACACCCGTGTGGCTGTGTGGAGTGTCGGTGAGTGTGTGTGATCTCAGCGCACTGCAGCGTCCTTGCTCAAGGACTCCACATGAAATATTTATGTACAAATAGATTTAGAAGGGGCACGAATTGGGTCTTGGTGGGTTGACCACGTTTTGTGGTTCCATTTTTTGGGTGATTCCATTTATCATTTGTGTCAGGAAAAGCTGAAAGGGGTTTGAGGTTATGATGACAAAATGAGAACGGGGTAGTGCTTCGTGTGCTGAGATGTTTCAGGTAAAATTACAACGAATGTCAGCAAACATGACCCCCATCATCTAGGTGTGAGGAGACAATGATGAACGATGTCAGGGGTTTCCGTTTCCTTTGTTTTACTTGTATTTTCACTGGAAGTGTCGGAAGCTCTTCATTTGCTTAGCTTGGGTTAATCGATACATACCGGGCGATTTTGTGTGTTCTTGTGAACAAAAATATATATTTTTTTTAAATTCGAGATTACAACTAAGCTGGAAACTAAGGGTTAGCCTGTTGGCTCAACAATATGCGCGTTGTGTTCATTTACATTTTGCAACAAACTGTCGGTGTATCACACACTGTGCAGTGCCTACATCGGGTTCAACAAATTCGCGTGTCCTTGTTGGCACTTTTGGGATCGGCCGACGATGTGGCTGCTGATTTAGCCTCTATCGCTGCTCTAGTAGATGTCATGCAATTCGAAGTTAGTCGATTTTGGGAAGTTCTGTAGATTTGAGCCGTCGTTGTCCGGGGATTGTGTTTCTCAGGTTCCTAGCTGCCTCATTGGAATGGTTGCTGATGTCTAGAAGCTGTTTTGTGAACACTTATTAGGGGGTGATGCGTGTTTCACCGTAAAGCTTCTTGTTCTTGTACTGCTGACGGTCCCTGCCGAAGGTGAGACCGATGCATATTCGAGGTACACCCATCCAAAATTGCGCGCTTCTCCTTGCTGGCATTGGATATTGTGAGTCTTGCTTTGGGCTTTTAGAACTTTGCCTACCCATCAAAGTTTTAATTGCGATGGAAGCCTAGGCTGCTCTAGTTAAGGGTCAATTTCGAGTGCCTCAACCTTTCGTTGAAGTTGACGCCAAGTTACTAGACTTTTGTCGGTTAATATTTTCCCATCGTACCATATCCATCCTCTGACATTTGCCAGCTGATCCATTTCGAGATGGTCTCTCTAGAGTCTAGCAGTGGAACTTCTTCGTTGCCTCAATAGTGTGTTGTGATGACTTTTAGCTGCTGTAAGTTAGTAAGTGCGTTGCCCGACAGGTCGCAACAGAGGACACCCACGTTTTAGGTGGCGCACCCAAGTGGAGAAGGACCTCAACCAACTTGATGTGCGAAACTGGAGACAGCTAGCCAGAGATCGCGTTAGTTGGAGAGGCATGTTGGTTGAGGCCCAGGTCCACCCCAGACTGTAGGGCCACACTGAGAAGAAGAAGAAGAAGTTAGTTAGTGATCTGGGAATATACAACAGTTCACCGCAATGGTTGGGGCGGTTGATCTGCGGTAAAGATCTCAAAGAGCATCATATCCAGCAGTGTTTATGGGCTACCGTCTTCTTCTTCTTCTTATGGCGCTACAGTCCGCGGTGAACCTGGGCCTCAGTCAACAAGCCTCTCCAGCTGGCTCAATCCTTCACCAGCTGCCTCCAATTTCGCACGATAAGTTGGTTGAGGTCATCGACTTCGTTGACGTCCTCTATTGCGTTGTTTCACTGGTTCGGAGTCGAAGACTTTTAGGGCTGGAGCAGAGTTGTCCATGCGCTCAACATGGCCTAGTCATCTTAGGCATTGAATCCGTAGACGCCTGACGCGACTCATGTCGCTGTACAGCCCGTACAATTCGTGGTTGAATCTTCTTCTCCAGGAACCTTCAATGCAAACAGGACCTAAGGTTGAACGCAGAACTTTTCTCTCGAAGAGACCAAGTGCGTCTTCATCCGCTCTTCAGATAGTCCAGGCTCGGGCTGTGCCATAGAGCAGGAAAGGGATTATCAAGGTCTTATATAATGTGTGCTTGGTCTTTTGAGAGTTGGCTATACTCTTCAATTGCCTCTTCAGCCCAAAGAAGCAGCGGTTGGCAAGAGCTATTCTGCGTGTAACCTCGGTACTGAGACTGCTCGTACTATTAACTTGCGAGCCAAGGTATATGTTGCCTTTTTTTCGAGGATCTGCCGAAGATTTGGTCAATGGCCGACTTCCCAGGCCTGAAACCGCACTGATAAGGTTATTGACGAATAATTGCAGGCGCTCACACAAAACGGCAGAGAAGATCTTTAAGGCGATGTTTAGGAGACTGATCCCTCGATAGTTCGCACAGTTGAAGTATTCTTCTTTCTTGCGGATCGGGCAAACGATACGAAGATTTAATCCTCCGACCATATCTTACAGATGAGTTGGTTGCATGCACCCTCCTAGCTCATCTCCAGCTGACTTAAGGAGCTCTACAGACAGTCCGTCTGCACCAGCAGCTTTGTTCGACTTTTGTCACGAGGCCATGATTTCGTCAACATCGAGTGGACGGAATTCCCTTCTATCGTTGTCCACTGCGTGGAGTGGAACATTCTGCCTGACAGCGGTATTGGTGTCCTCTTCGCCGTTAAACAGTCTGCAGAAGTGATCCTTCCAGATTCTCAGTATCGACTGCGACTCTACTACTAGTGGTCCCTCTTCATTCCGACAGGCTTCTGTCCGACGTTTGTACCCTTTCGATGGTTGTTTTATCCGTTGGTAAAACGTTCGGACATTATTCCTGCCATACCACCTCTCCATTTCCTCGATCGCGCGCTTCTCATGCTCCTTCTTTTTTCCTTTTGAGAAGCCGGTAATCTTCCCTTCTATTAAGTTCGTAGAGCTCACGAACCGCACTCGTCTTTCTCTCCAGCGTCGCCTTATATGCTGCTGGCTTTGCTGAATGTGCCTGCCGGCAATCGTTGTCAAACCATGGGTATTTATGGGCTGCCACTTCTTCAAATTCTATTGAAGGTCTTTAAGGTCGGCACACATTGTATTTCGTCACCAGATGGCGATCACAAAAAGTCATATAACCTTAATGTCCACTAAGGGAAGTGTCTTCAACGCCATCTATCTGTTGAATTCCTTTTTCTCTTACTGTCTCTCTCTATTCCCCCTTCGGGTAGGGGTCGTAGAATATACCCGAGATAAGGCATGTCTGTCGTAAAAGGCGACTAAAATCCTGAGCTAAAAGCTAATGGTATAGGAAAGAACCTACTCCGTTGCTTGTCAAAATTATGGTTTCCATTTCGCAAACAAAGGAATAAACGGTAAGTGCCTTATCTTGTTATAGATACTGCACAGTATGTCTTAGCTTTATAACAATGGCGGCCAGTCCCGGGATGTTATGGCATCCTACTGGTAGCTCGACCAGAGGCTATAGTCTGGTGCCACGAGAGATCAGGCTTCCGCCCGCGAGAGCAACATAGGTTTCATACTGACCGCTTGAGGTTGGCCCCCAAGTGGGAACATCGTGGTGGCTGTGGTTCTAAACCCAAAACCGGGGGGAGAAGTGGAGATATACCTGCATGTCTGAGGGTAAGTCTGGTCTATTCAGGCTATGGGCATTTGTGACTCTCCGACGTGAAGGGTATTGATTTAAGTCTATGTGAAGTTGCAGATAACAACCGGGTGCTACGACGCAGAGAGTAGCAGAGGTGTTAGATGGGCCTCGCCACCCTACCAAGGTGGAGAAATAGGTCCATAAGCTTATTTCTAAATTTGGAACTTGAGTTTCCTACTGAAGGCGTCTGGTCCAGCGTCGTAAAATGGTCCAAAGATTTAAATGTCTTCGTGATCTAGCCTTACGGCAGGTGATCACGTAAAGCACTTATTTCTGTCTCTCTATCTCCCTCTCACACACACATAAATATAATATGCTCAATTTAATAAAGGATTAAATAAGTTTGAACCGGCGTCTTCAACTTAGTGTTGAGACACAATGCGACAGTGCCCTGCCATGCAAACAGGAAAACCAGCCTGTAACTTTTAACAATCTAGTTTACACGGCACACTGACTTCGATACTAGGCAGGCCTAGACGCACTTTAAATTAATTTTCATAGTATAAAACATCGTATAAAAAGAAAATAGGAGTCTCCTGTCGTTACGCGTCAATTCCTTGAGATCAGCAGCTTTAGGAATCCAAAGGACTCCGATTTCATGCTCAAGGTAGCATTACTCGATGGAAGCCGTTTCGTGGAACCCATTTCATTTTTTTTAAACGTTACACTGAGCAGCTTTGGAATTGTTGCAACCCAGAGTCCTGGAATAGACACACGTGATGTCATGTGCAAGGCACTGCACGCGCATCCCGACACAAGGGTTCATAACACCTCTTGCAGTAATACCAGACAAGCAACCACCACCGTCGTAGTTTCATCACTGCCGAGTACCGACCATCTAGCGTGATAATGCTGCCAAGGCAACCGCTCAATGAACTTCAGGCAAAGAGAATAAATTGTTCCATAAGAATAGCTCAAGCGAAAACCATCTCGTAGTTCTTCGCTTTTTTTTCTCATTTCCCTCACAGAGGGGACAGAAGAAAGAAATAAACTAACCCAGTATTTAAGTTTGCAGAAAAATGAACTCAAAACGGTGTCGTTTTCCGACGAATTATTCGCTCAGTGCCTTAAAATTTCCGCTTACTTTAGCTGCTTCAGAGGGACTTGCAGTCATATTTCGAAGGTACCCTAAATAGTTCAAGTGAAGGGATTCCACGAATCCAAAGTGCTGCAGCTGAACGTACGAATTTTCTGCGAATTCAAACACGAATGCATCTTCATCTGGCACTCCCACACAATAGCTACTCAAGGCCACTGCCGAGCAGATGGTGTTGTGCATGTTGATGGCTGGTGAATCGAACTGGGAGGAACAGCTGAGGCTCGAGTGCTGATTCCAAAGATTGAAGCGAAGAATTTTTGTGAGGAGAAATATTCGTAATCTCCAGCAACACTCCGAGAGATCAATGAAACTGAGTCAGAATTTCAAACTGGGAGGGTGCTCACATTCATCCAATTTTTAGGCAAATCTTTCTGAAACGGACACGCAAGCAAAAACTTTGTAAATCAACCATTGCATCCCCTTCGTTCGGAAACAGCTACATTTCAATTGATGGACTCTCGGACGGAGATGAAGTTTTCAGAAGACGGCAGATGGGCAGGTTCGCATTGTCCAAGCCAAACATTTGATTTCGATCGCTTCATAAAGGTAGAAGCTTCGGTTACAGACGAAAGGAGACAGCCAACAAGGAATGCTTTAAAATGTAACCATTTGAGTAGCTGGTGTAGTTTAGTTTTCAAAATTTCTGCATTTTCCAAGTACGTGCGACGGCGGTACAGACAATACACCCGTACCAAGTACCTTGCATACAGACAGTGTATAATACTCTGCATAATGATTGCTTTCGCTTTTTGTCCAATCACAGTAGAGGCGCTATAATTCGGAATTCTTTGATTCGAATACAATGTTTTCCGAAAGGAACTTCGAAAAAATATTCATGCCCTCTTGCGATCAGCGCGAATTAAAGAAAGCTCACTTAGACTTAGACAAAAGAATTGCAAGGCGTCATGATCCACGAGAAGAATTTCTCGATCAGCATTCCCTCCAGATCGGACTGGATGTCTGATAGGCAGACGTCGGTTGATTCTCTTCGTATTTTCACAGGCGGATCGAAGACTAACGAAATTGTTGGTGCGGGTGTCTATTCCCAGGGTCTCTTGAAGCTCCCTGATCACTGTAGCGTTTTTCAGCCAGTAACCAAAGCGATTAAAAGCAAAACGACGAGATATCAAAAAGGGAATCACCATCTGTACCGACATAACATCGCTGGACAATGCCATGTTTTATTCTCAAACATCCCTTAATAAGACGATACTCAGCCATTATCCATGAATGGCGCTTGTATCGACGAAACTGGAAAACTTTCCATCCTTAGTATGTGCATCAAAACAACACTTAGTTTGAACGATCATATATTCGAGGTCGCCAAAAATGCTTCGAAATGTTTAGGTTTCCTTAATCGATGCAAGAGATACTTCGCCCCCTCTGATTTGGCTTTAATCTATAAGGCGTATATTCGCCCTAAGCTTGAGTATAACGCTCAAATTTGGTCTGGAGCCCCCAAGACCACCCTGCACCTACTAGATAGAATCCAAAAGCGAGCTATACAACTTATAGGAGACAACGATATCGCGGGTTCATTAGACTCGCTTGAACATCGGCGTGCCACGTCTTCTTTGTCCGTGTTTTATCGTTACTTTAACAAACGATGCTCAAGTGAGCTAGCCAACTGCATTCCTACTCTCCTTGAATTCACCCGCAATACACGTCTCGCCAGGAATGCTCATCAGTTTACCCTTAAGCCTGCTTTCGGAAGCACAGTGAAATTTAGAGTCTCTTTTTTAGCCGCACCACACGAATATGGAATGCTCTTCCCAGCTCAATATTTCTCATAGATTACAATCCGCAGATGTTTAAGACCAACGTGCACAGGTACCTCTTCTCTCTCTCTCCCTCTATACCTTCGGCCCGTGCTGTATCTTGACCCCGGACAATTAAGGGTATTAATAAGCCCTTGAGCACGCGCAAATTATAAAATAAAACAAAATATTGCAAGCTGTCTCTTAACGAGATGGCTGAGCATTTAAACATTCATCTCATTTGGGTGCCGGAACACTGTGACATACCAGGAAACTGCCAAGCCGATGAACTTGCCAGGTGTGGTGCAACCTCCTCGCTATCGATAGCAGGGGCACCCACCATGTCAATCGCTACAGCCTTCCATCTTTTAAGGACACAATTAAAACCACAAATGACGAATGGCTAGAAGGCACCACCTGCATTAAAACGAAAGAAAACTGGCCATCACTTAATCTAAAACGGTCACTCCGTCTGCTTAGGCTCAGCAAGCACTCATTAAGGACCTTCATAACCGGGCACTGTGCAATTGTAACTCATGCTCGCAGGATGTGTGACCCATATGATGATTTTTGCAGAAGCTGCGTGGATGAAGAGGACTAAGAAAACGCTACTCTGCTCTTGCAGCGGTCTGGCTAGTCGTAGGTTCCTACACCTAGAGCCCTACTATTTTAATAACCTCAATCAGCTAAACAGCGCCAGCATAGCCCACCTATATCGCTACACTACAAGCACCAGCTGGTTCCGATGTTAGGAGATGTCAATCCGCGTGGTATCACAATGGTCCTACTCTGGCCTACCTGGAACCAAGCAAATCCGACTGCTGATTGAGTGACTGTCTTGCGAGGAGTCACAGCTCCTGCCGTGGACCCGAGTGAAAACTCACTCCCGTGAAGTTCGCCGTCACCTGCTGTTGAAAGCGAATCCTTAAAGCCTAACCGCAAAAAAAGACGGCATAAGTAACATATCGATTTTCCAGTCGTTGAATCGACTCAGCTTGGCCGCAGTAACTCTGGCTATCACAACTGGTGAGGGAGAAGCGTGCACGTCTACTAACTAATGTCGCTGGAGGTGTGCGTGTGTGTGGGTGTGTGTAGTGTCACTGTTTCGAACTCGAACGCTGTGGAGCAGAGGAGACCTACCGCAATCGAAGCACGCAGTCTACGTGAGCGGTGAGCGCCATCTCCGATGAACAGGTGTATCAGGCGAGGCCACCCGCCACAGCGAGAGTTGGAGAGCACACAGTGAGTTGCTGAGCAAGAGACAGAGAGAATGAACTCTGTACACGTGAACAGCAACAGAGAGCAGACTGTACAAGATGTCCAGCAACTTGTAATGTTGCTGCAGCACGAATGTGTCTCGGAGGTGAACAGAATGTTCGGAACAAGTCGTTCGACAGCTGCAACATTTTGTGGAACTTATGTGACTGTGAACAGCACACAGTCAACATCCTGTTAATTGGGCACAACGGCCGACGGACGGCGGCACCGTTCTTCCCCAGGCCTAACAGTCGAACTCAGCCTCACACGCGCTTTTGGCGACAGCACTACATCGTTGACACACATTTGTGTGTGTCGCTTGTGGAAGGTTAAGTTTTGTTTGGGGACGCGTGTGTCTGGCTCCGAGTGTACACTACACGAGTCCGGTTCATTCAGTGTATCGGCATTCGAGGAAAGTTTGATTGATGGATGGCTGTCTAAAGTTGCGCAAAGAACCGTGAAGTTTTCAAGTTTTCTTCGCCGTTCTTTTAAAGTTTTGGTGTCTTTTTCATTTTTGTTTTTTCTCTCAGTGGCATGGTGGCCTCCACTTTTGCGCTCGACTGAAAAACTTTTATTAATATAGGGGAAGATGGCAAAGTTTTTTGCCAATAGTAAATCAATCATCTGCGAGTGTCTGTTCCAGTTTCGATTTCTTCAGTCGGGTTCGCTTTCAACGGTCTTTCTTGTATCTTGTTCACCTCTGTCTTGCAGTTGTGTCGTTCGCTGGAGGGGATGGGGTGGGTTTTGTTCGAAATTTTTAATTCATTTTTGAATACGTTCGCTCCTCGGCTGACGATGACAGCACGCACACACAGCTGGCCGCAGCTTGGTGTGGTATGGTTGAAGCTGGAAACTTTCAAAACTATCGTGTCTGTGTGTATTTCCTGTTGAGTGCTACGGCTGGGTGATGAAAGGCAGCCATTAAAGGTTAAGAGAATGAGAGTGTCTGCTGGGTAGTGGAGGCTGGGACTTCCTCCAGCAAAACCACTTTAAATTGATGAGGAAAGTGGTTAGGAAGGCTCGGCGTGGCGAGAATAATTGCGTGCGATGAAATGTAAGACATTCTTATGATTAGCTTAAGCGTTGCTATTCTCCGGGACGTTAAAGCTACAAATCGCGAAATGACCTGAAAATACTACGTGCGTAAAGCAAGCAGTTAGAAGTTCATATTGAGAGATGAGATTGACCATCGTCTCCTTCTGAGCTCGAACTAATCAGTCTTGAGTTTGAATACGATTGGGTTTTCAGCAGCATTTCTTGACAATTCTCATAATAAAGGGACATTTGAAAGTCTACTGGGCATCAGTTTGGCGTCTATTGCTATAAGTTGCCACCTAAATTTTGCGATGCCAATTCGATGTTCTGTGCCAATTTGACACAATGTTTTTACAGCCGATTGTAGACAAAAAAAAAGGCATAACGCGCGGTTTCTTTTGCGGAAAACTTAAGTTTTTGTGTCAATAAGAAGGAAAGACGAAAAACGAAATTTTAATTGCGATGAAGTACTTCGGATCTCTCGCTAGGTATAAAACGATGTTCCGCACAAGGAGGCTTGATTGATTCCTGCTGCATAGTTTCTGTCACGGTCAACGTACACCTGAGGCATAGTAGGCATACAACGATCATGCGTCGGTCAGGATCGAAAGTTTGATGTCACACAATTCCAGCCTTGGATGACGTGTACTTTCGATGATTACATCGTCCATGGACCCACAGATCGAACAAGTCGCGAATAGGCGCCAGTCTATAGCGTGCACCCTGCTGAACAACATGACTAGGTTCTCGCTCATCGATTTGCCAATGCCCCCAAATGGAATAAGTGACATTTCCGTTGCGGTGGCCCATGCTTAACAGTCATCATCAGCTCATCAGCTGCTTTGCTTTTCTACCAACAACAAAAGACCATAAAAGGCGCGCATTTCAGACACATCAAACCGGCTACCGCGTGACGCAATGTTTGGCTTGATAAAAAGAATAAACTTAGTCACTGGACTGCTGATGTGAGATTTCGCACATGATGTTGGCCCTGCCAAGAATATCAAATGAAAGCGTTTAATCAAAAACTGTAGATTCTGATAGTCATGGTGTCATCTGCGCGATCCACATAAATTTTCCTGTCATTCGACTTGAGAGCGTTTAGGCCCATTCGTATGAGGTCGCAACGAATTGTTCATTCATATGGAGTTTTCCCATTCGCAGAGAACTACGAGTTCAAACTGACACTTCACTGCGATTTTTTGGTCGTGGAGGTTGTGGATTACGTTTGCCCGTTTGTGTATTGCGATCTCAGCTTGACAGTTCACAAAGAGAATAATTGATTCGCAGAGCAAATCTTTTAAATCATTAATTAGGATACATAAATTCACTTTTATTGAGATAGATGAAAAAACTCGATAATTCAGTTACAATCTTTTTGCATACGAAGAAATTTAACTTATTGTTCATATCTGACGGAAAAGGGTTGTTTCTGAAAGTTCGCGTTCGCAATTCGCCGCTCATATAAACGGGAATTTACTCGGTTCAGCAGCGATTTCCAAGTGCATTTCTTGGCTGATAAAATCAGCTTCTCTGTTGTCACTGATACAATCTTCGGAATGACTTTCAGTCTCGATTGGTTAATTATCTGTGTCATCTTCCGAGAACGCGGGCAGATTACTCGCTGACTTCAGTTTCTCTTACGAACTGTTCGCAGAAAGACTCGCACTTGGACGCTATTCAGCAATTCTTTTAAAGAAATCATAACTCTATCACAGCTTAAGCTTGGATTATCAAATGAAAATATAATGGGGGAAGTTTCTCAACACTGGCGCGGAGAGCCTTGTTTGCTCTAACGCGAGAGCCTTGTTTGATCTACACCTAACGTATTGAATACACGTTAAACACGTTAGGTGTATTAATCAGCGAAGAAATTAATTTCTGTGTTGTGGTTTTACGTGTTGCTTGTCATATAATAATAATAATGGATGGCGCTACAGCCCGTAGTGGGCCAGGGCCTAGCTTCTCAGCAACCACTCGTGTTGTGCGTGCTATTGCTCTTTCACGAGTAGAAGGAACCTACAGTTTTATGCCGACTCCGAAAAGCCAAGATTGAGAAGCTTTTTCTAGACAGGAAATACTCTTTGAGCATTGTCAGTGACTCGAAAGAGGTGGGGCCGTGAGAATTATATTTGTCGCACAGAGCAGGAATCGAACCGACGACATCGAGGTTGGGGTCGACGCACATACACACAACGTCACAAAACAATTAAAAATAAAAAATAAAGCTTCTGACACAAAACATCAGATATGAAATAACTTTTCTACTAGCCCTCGGAGCGCTGTGTCGACAAACAATTTTACGGACGACAATATAGCCTTCTGACGAGAAAGTTCCCCCTGCGTACCGCGAGCACTTAACAACAGCACTGTTAGGAGTCTGGCTTATTTACAAAAATTTGTATAAAATTGACAATGAATATAGACTTTGAATTATATATATAATATAATATGGGTGACGCTACAGCCCATAGAGGGCTAGGGCCTAGCTTCTCAGCAACCACTGGTGTTCTGCGTGCTATTATTCTCTCACGAGTGGAAGGGACCTACAGTTTTACGCCGAATACGAACGGCCAAGTTTGAGAAGCTTTTTCTAGACAGGAAATACTCGTTGAGCATTGCCAGTGACTCGAAAGAGGTGGGACATTAAAATGATTTCTGTCGCTCAGAGCTGGAATCGAACCTACGAATACTGAATATTCGGCTGCTAGATACCTGTCCAATTTAACAGTATAATAGTGTGGTGGCCTGTTACTCAAGCAAAACCCAACTAAAACATGCATTTTCCTCCCCTAAAAGGAGGCTGTCTTCCTCTGGAACATACCATATACATTATGAAGTCGGTAATCGCAACTAATAGAAAACAGGATTGCTGCATTTACTGAGGTCGAGGTTAAACTACACAGGCAGCAACATGATATGCAGAGCTTATTTTGTGAAACTCGAAACAAAAAGCAAATATTTTCTTTGTTATTTCATTTATTTGAATACACTTTTCGTTGATTTTATAACAAAACAAAATTATCTGTTGACTACTGCTCAAAATGCATACGAAAAGGTCGGACCTTTGTTAAAAAACCACATAAAAAAGGTCATTTGGGAATTTTTCATAAAATGTTACACAAAAGTGGCAAAACGTACATTATGTGTTTATTTACTGTCTGACATCACAGAGAATTGCAGCTATCGAAGTATTTTTATTTAAAACAGTTTCGAAAATCGAGGAGTTGCGTGTAAATTATGTTTTTTGCCGTGAAGTTTAATAAAAAAAACAAAATTTGTTTTCCATTGGACAACTGTCCAGTTTAATGTGCGAATCAGAACTGAACTTAAAAACTAAATTACAGATATTTATATGGCTGAGATGATTGTGACGATGCCGTTGTCTTAATACTTCTTCAAGTGCGTTCCTGGAATTTGGGTTGCGGATGTTTAGAAGATGAGCTGCGGATATTATTGGGCATTGATGAATGAGATGGTGCTGATGACAACTTGTTGTCTCAGCATTTCTGCAAGTGCGTTCTTAGAAGGAGGGCAGCGGATGTTGTTGTTTATTGATAGTTTACTTTCGCAGTCATTCTTAAGAATTTCTGCTAAGATTCAATTATAGTTTGATCGTAGAGATTGCTCGAACTAATGCTTCCCGAATGATGACCGGATGCTTTGAAGCTTCTTGGAACTAAACTGGTGCAATGGGTTTGGTTTGGAGGATGTCACATTTATGGTGTTAACTTGTATAAAGGGTTGCGAATGCCGAATTCGTCTGTGGCCAGATTTCACTTTCTGCCAAAAGTGATACCGCCAACGAGCTGGATTCGTTCCTCAAAAAAGTAAGGCTTGGGTGGTCATTAGATGGAGGACAGTACAAAATTGTTTCCAAATTTGCCCAGCAGTATGTTTCATGTGGCAGAGTATACAGTGAATTACTCTTTTCCGACGCATGAACCGTGTACGAAATCAAACGTAGAAAAATTTTAATTTTCATCAGAAATTAAGAACCTCAAATATTCCACCTAAGTAGCTTCCAGGGGCAGGCTATCAGCTGTTCGAAGAGCTCACACGTATTCTCGTCCCCCGTGTCGATGAAAACTTGAGGAATATGTTTTAAGAAACGCTGTCAAAATAATTTAAGGGGAAAGAGACGACTACTACGGCTATCCCTCTAGTACTTTATTTCTGCTTTTCATTCAACTCATTGAACTTCCTATTTATATAAGAGACACCTACAAACATGTCAACAATATTTGTTTGTTTAGTTGTCCTTTATAGACCCTTAAACGGTTCAAGACACTGGCAACTTTGTTCAGAATTCCTTGAAAAAGGGTGTAGTTCCAACAATTTTTTAGCAGTGTTGTGTTTATTCTTCGATTGTCCAATAGTTCCGATTTTTTGTCAAAGAATTGCTGCAAGATGCTCAAGTATGAGCAATTCTGCGAACAGTTTGTACGGGAAACGGAGAGCAGCAAATTCTCGGAAGATAGTGCAGTTTATTGACCAAGCGAGACTGAAAGTGTTACCGGAGATTATATCAGTGGGAAGAGTGACGCTGATTTTATCGGACAGGAAATGCACAAAGAATACCCCGGGGACACAGGAATCTCTCACACATTTTTTTCATGGCTCACTTTCGTTACGTACGCATTTTAGTTGAAGGAAACCGAAAATTAAACTTGACACTGAAATTAAAAGGATGTCTTCCATTTCATTGGAAAGAAAGAATGCTACTACTTGCTGAGGTTTACGCATTAATTTCATTTCATTTATTATCTATTTGGGTTGTGCAATAGGATATAAAATCTTTTTTAGTACTTAAATATGGAAAAGTTGCGTTTAACATTTATAAAAAGAGCCTTGAACTAAGGTGCATTTGCAGAACTACATAAACACTTTGAGAGTTAAATAGAGAGAGGAGGGATCAAGGATGGGTTGCACGATTTGAAAGTAATTCGATTCAAGGCAGAAATGAAGTACTATTGAGATAGCCGACTTCACTGCTGATTGCCTCCTAGTCCATCGCCGAAATTGACGGATTTTCTCCTATTTTTTGACGGTTATTCATGAATGAGTCACAGTTATTTAGGAGTCATCGCTGTCATATTTTCACGTACACTTGCTTGAAGAAATCAAGTACCCCCCGAAAATGGCGGCTGATTCGTGCATTTTTGCCTTTAATAAAGTCAAAATTGAAAATGGCAAAATATTGATATGAGGCGTGTTTTGTTGGCTACTTAGTACTCAGCTGGGTAAGATCTTACACGTGAAGCAACAAACAAAACAACTTACTGAGTAAAAACAACTCACTGTCTTTACTGACTAGGATTCATTGAAAATCTCATTCATAGATGGTGCCAGAGGAAACTGTTTGTTTATTAAAGGTTGGTATCAATCGATTATTTGACAGTTGTAAGTGTTTACTTGTTGATGCTACTTGTGCAAATTTATGAAATATCATATGATTCATGTTAGCTATCCATTTTATGTGAATATTATTTTCTTTTAAGAATTAAATTTCACTTATTTTTGACATCTAACGTAATGGACGTAACCACACGTGCCAACTTTCGGAGGAAAAATGTAACTCAGTAAAAGAGCGTTTTATTGAGTCGGCATAAAACTGTAGGGCCCTTCCGTTGTGGGGGCTTGGCTCTTGCCCTCTACGAGCTGTAGCGCCACTCATATTATTATTATTATTATAATTAAGGGATCAGTGCATTAAACCGGAAACACAATTAAGTGGCACACATAATGGGTACTGCAAATTTAAACGTGCAGTATATGTTCCAAACGAAAACAAAATGCCCCTACTGGTCACTGTGCCTTCACGGTAAGAGTTTTACAAGAGGAAGAACATATTCTGCAAGATCAACCTTATGCAACACTCTCCCGGCAGCTTCTGTTAAAACCATCTCGTGCCAAACAAATAATGCAAACAATAAATGCTGATTTACTTAGAGCATGGCGAGGGCATATTGGTAGAAGATCATTCCATAGTTCAAAAATCCAGGTTCCGCGTCTCCTCCATCATGTAGGTAAAATCAGTGATCCAACGTAAGAGGATTCCGAGTCCGAACCGCAGTCCCTCGACCATTCGAGCAACGAACTTCAATAGAAAGGCAACCTCCTTGACTAACCTTCTTTTCAGACAACCTCGAACTGGATTCATTCGTCTTCATCCACGGCAACTGCAGCAGTTACCAATTCATCGTACAATCCGGCCACTAGCGGCTACTCTGATTAATCAGTCGATTGTTCTACGCTCAAGGTATGTAATTGATCGATCGCAAAGATTATCATTAATACCGATCGATCGAGTGATCTGATCTGTAATGATTGATCGAATTTGAAAACGCACACAAATCCAGCCGACAGATCAACATCTGGAAAATCGATTGATTAGCCAATCGATTATGTCCGCCATCGAAGTCACTCTGTGTGATCGGTGATCGGTGGTTGGTGATCGGTGATCTGATTGAATTTCAGTAAAGCAAAAATGACTGCGAAACCGCTTGTCTTGCAGTCAGAGCCCATTCGTCAATGCGACTGCAATTGGCACGACAGCCCACAAAAACACAGATCAGCTCATAATTGATCACCCTCTTTGGCGCCAAAGAACCTCGAAATAGATATGCCAGCGCAACGAATCTGGCTAAACCATCTCCAATCCTCGTCTACGCTGATGGCAATTAAGCCATCAACTCGTCCTCCCGCAGACGCGGATGACGTGCGAACAGATCCATAAAATTAGTCTTATTGAGTTAACACCTCATAGAGCGTAGCTCCACCTCGTCACGGTATCAAGTGGCTGGCCGGTGTAAGGCTATTAATTCGAACCGGGGATCCTTGAAGCTCGTAACGAGTGTTCATTAAACCCACGCCTCGCCAGAGAAGACGAGTGTGTGCTGTGCCTTTGATCTTGATGCCGAGCCGTGCGGAATGCAGTCCGCGCAGCACATCCCGTTTCACCAAAAAAGGACTCCGCCTTGCTGGCCAACTCACCACACATCTTGATTGCGGCAAATTAATCAAAATGAACACAAAAGTCTGCGCCAAGAGCAGCGTATCCGATTTCCCCCAACCGCCTCGCGAAACGAATAAATTAACACCTAAGGTGTTGGGGTGTGTACCCGTGAATGCATGTACTCCGAGCATCCGCGCGGAGTGGGCTAGTAATTAAACCACACCTGAGTCAAGTATCATCAATTGGACTCTGGTGCATGCACACACACAATCGCCACAATTTACGTGGAACGGGCGTTTAACAACATCGCATCCAGCGATACCCGACGCCGACCACATCATCACCTCCGCATAAGGAGCACTCCTTTAATCATGCTCAATCAAAGTGTGGGCAAAAATTAAAGGTCGGCGCAGTCAGCAGAGTTCCCGGGCAGCGAGATGTGATGCGCGATGCCGGACTGTGTAAATGTTGCAGTTTACCCCCTCGGTCCGATAAAATGCGCGTGCAAGGCTCGCTCTGCTTTTCTGCCTTTCTCAACGGCTCCCCGAGGAATTTCACGCGCCGCGCCACGCCATCCGTGCACTAATTCCCCGCCAAGTGCCCACTCAGATGGGGCACTCTGAGTTATCATACAGCGAAATCTTGTTAACACCTCTCGAGGGACTTTATTTCGGTTAACATGTTGTTCCTGCGGCATGGAATTAATGTGGACAAAGCAAGAGTTGCGAAAGCCGAGTGGTAACCGGCGCGGCACGGCGGGTTCGGGCGACTGTAGGGGACTGAAGGTGCTGTGACCATGAGACATCCACATCAGCGCTCATCGTCCGGTCCAAGCAGCTGCGTGCAGTGAACGAAGATGAATTCACTGAGAACCTACTTATTGTAATTACGGGGTGACTGGCGCGTCGCGGTGGCGTCCCCTTGCCTGAGGTGTGGATGGCAGTAGTGTCATGCTGTTGTCGCCTGTAATGGCCGGAGGGTGTGACTCGGTGTTGCGCTGGAATTATGACGAATTATTTCGCTGACAGGTGAGAAAATTGTAAAAAGTTGCGAGCGACACGACACCATGGATGAGCGGGAGCGGGGAGATGTGCGACACTTCATGGGCGCTGTGGTGACGACGTCGCGCAAAATGGCATGATTTGGCGACGATTTATGATGTTAGCTGTACACTTTGCAGAGGACTTTACTTTGATTTAAGTTCGTTTAGAAGAAAAGGACATTTCTAAACCGGCTTGGATGCGACTAGAGGAAGTGACGTTGTTTATAATGCACTCGTAAGAAGTGACGAGCTTGTTGACAGGCAGTGACTCTTGGATGCTGGTCGTTGCACACGGTTGTCCGTGACTAGAAATCAAAGAGTTTTAAAAAGCTCGGAGCACTAGAAGTTGGAGTGGGGTAATAAACAACGCACACATTCCGGAATATTCTCACCGATGTGCGAGTGCAGAGAGTAGTACGGCCAGAAAGTGTTTCAGTTTTATTTTAAGAATAATACCATGCCTGGCGCTGCAGTCCGACGAGAAGCAGGAACTAGCTTCTCAGCAGTACGTGCTATTGTTCTCTCACGAGTGGAAGGGACCTACAGTTTTATGGCGAATCCGAACGGCCAAGTTTTGGTAGCCTTTTCTAGACAGGAAATTGTTAGCGACTCGAAAGAGTTAGAGCCGTGAAAATATTTTGTGTCCCTCAGACCTGGGATCGGACCTACAACGTTGAGGTATAAGAGAGTTTTGGTCGACGACATACTCACAATGCCCCGGTCCCCCAAGTTTTCTCTTGATTGCTTGTTAGCAACACTTTGAATCTTGTAGGGCTGTTAGCTGTCGACATCCAGATAACATTGACTTTTGTTAAGTGAAGCCAAATTCTTGCATGACACTAGGTACAATGATAGAACCGGATGGCTCAACTACCGTCTGAAAGGAATGTGAAGGATGGGATGATGGACACAACAAACAGGCAACAGAAAGCACGGAGTATTCCGTTGCCAATACGCAGATGTAAAGTTATAAGTCTGCCAGAGAAATTGTTAGCATATCTAGACCAGTGCAGCTCCATTGTGATACCCAAGGCCGTTAGCTCGATCGCATCGGCAAATGGTTTCTGGACCAAATTTGAAAACCACATAAAAGCATATTAACTTCCGCTTTCACTGGGATTCAGACCTAAAACCCCTATAACCGAGGGCAGGCACTCAATCAACTGCGCCACTCAACTGTTTAACATCAGACGTAGATTGACGAGAGGAATCAGATGGAGAGGTTAAGTGGATGTTTTCGGTTAAATGTCTCTCATGGCAAGTGTCAGCATTAATTTCTCGAGACAAACGAGACATTATGTTCCACATAATGTCAATGCAAAGATCAAGGAAATCGTCTCAAATCCTTCTATTCTGAATCCAGATGAAACTTAAGTGCAAAACTAGAAGCTAGGTTAGGTTGTAAGTTGCATTTTATGCTGCAGTTGGGCCTCAGTAGACCCACTGTACTGCCACGTTGGTCAGTGGCAGTTACAAAGCGCTTTCATTGACTGACAGTTTTGTGGCGTCAGCTTCGCAGTTGGTCTTCTTTTTTCTATATACTGCCCTGGAAACTGTTCGGATGTCTCGTCAAGAGATGTGCAGAACGTTAGGGATGTATAGCTGCCTGGCTACCCGTGAAGACTCAGATATCGCGTAGCGGATATCACGTTCCACCTCAACCAGGACAGGATTTCGCTGATCGCCATGACTTCCGCTTGGAAACCACTTCCGTGGTTAAGTAGACGATGATACTTGTTTAGTTTGAGATGCTCAGAGAATTCGTCAATTCCAACTCCATACGTCTTGGATACGCCGGTGTGTAGGTGTATGGTGTTGCTAAAGATCTAGATCTCTTTCCGTGATCAGGGTTTCGAAGTTGTCGAGTATAAGCCACCATACCACTACGCCGTATAGGAGAATTGGTCTAATCACACTGTGAAGAGTCAATGTGTCATGAATGCTCGAAGACCCCATTTTTGCCCCGAATAGATTTTTGCTCATGCATTGCGCCATAATGGGTTTCCTTGCTCCTTCCGCTATAAGAGGCTAAGCTATTTCGACTTCTTTTAGGGTGGCCGGGTCGACATGAGGAATCTTATATATCCTAGTAGAGGACGTTTTCGGTTTCTGCGCTTATGCGCAGATAATGTACAATCGCTAAGTTGTTGTGTAGAGTGAGACAATATTGCATTAAACCTTTCAGAAATTGGGGAAAAATTAATTGCTTATTTCGAAGAAAGAGCGCAATACTTCTACTTGCAAAGTACCTCTTCTGGTCGAGCTTTTAATGGAGACGTTTCCTAAGTTAGCATTAATCACTCTACTTGTTAACAATTTGTTTATTAGTGCCTTCAACGATTAGCCCTCCCAGGGCTTTATTGCATGGGTGTAGATATATAGTTGAAGGCCCTTTCATTGTCTATCACAAATGATCCATGATAAGTTGTAGACGCATGAGTCGCATCACACTGAGTCGCGAATTTCACAAGCATTGATACTTTATTTAAACGAAATTGTAGCGGGTCCCAGATGAATGCCCTGTATCTATCTAAGGACATTTTGTGGTTATCGCTTTAAGTTTGAGAAGTCGTCATGAAAATGAAAAAATCGCAGAAAAAGATATAAATAAGTAGCCGTATTAAAACTAATTTGTATGATATTGTCTACGTAGAAATATGTAACTCCCATCACACTTAAGATGTACACACTTTTCTTTGCATTTACTGAAATATAATCATTTTTAGTGCTCCGCGGTTTCGAGTCAGCCTTTAAATGAGTCACGGCGTATGCGGCGATAGTCACTTATAATTACCTATCTAGGTAGCAATGAAAGTAGATACTAGATGGATCCTTGTAAATATAAGTGAATCAGATCAACCCTTTCTTCTTCTAGGGGTGAACGGGAATGTTCAAGACAAATCCTGATGTCAACGCTTTCGAGTTTGTGACGAGTGCGAATTTAAAAAAACAGATTCTCGAAAAGTCATTGACTCTGGTTTGATATGCAGAAAAAACTTCTCTTTACGGACACCCCCCTAAATGGGAAACCTTTCTATCTGGACAATTCGTGATGGCTTATGCATGAAGATCGGGCGCTTAAATCAGCCAGAACCTAGCCAGCAACTAGCTCAGGACAGTGGGCAATATATCGTTAGAAATTGGGTGTTAATGGAATGCATTGGTGTATGCTGCATTCTGATGACGTAGAAATTCGTCTGGAGGCATATCATCAGCAACTTGGTGGGAATATCATTCTGAATCTCAACCTGATGAAATCGGTGAAACTCTGTTGAAGCCACTTCACAGGAATTGTTCCTCCATTCTTAGTTCTCGTTCAATCCCCAAATCAAAAAGCAACAGACAATACTATTCCCGGAGGAAAAGTACTATAATTTGGCGCTGATTTTGGTGGGCAGGTCCAAAACTTTCTTTTACTACTCAAGTGCTCGCACTTGTCTCCACTATAAAAATAATGTCGAAGAAATTTGAACTCTAAATGCAATTGAATATCATAAGAACCCCTTGAAACATTACACGTAGTTTCTCTAAAAGATGGTGGAAAGAAAGTGATGAGACCGTATATTTTTGCCGAACTCTTCACTGTTTTTTTTTGTGCTAATTTTATCTTCATCCCATGTACAGACTATGTGATCTGCTCGATCGACATCACAATTGTGACACAGTTCTCACATTTGCTTTGACCACAAAAACTTCACAACGTGAGTCCAAGCACTTTTTGTGCCTTGTGACGTCTCAAAGACGTGCTCCGAAATTCGGAGAACAAGATTTTATTGTACTATTTTCCGTATAGGCTAACTGTGGTCACCATCATTTTAACGAATCCGATCGTTAATCAAACACAGCAGTCGTCCTCTAATATACCCCAAATTGGTGCCCTCTTGGGGGTACAGACTACAGACATTGAGGGCTTGCTGGTCATGTCGCGCAGCTAGTATTTATATAGCACCCAGCATGAAGCTTCCCCTGCACTGAAACTCGATCCCACTCAAAGGTAGCGACAAAACCAGAAGTCATACAAATTAATTCAGAGATACTAGGATGACTAGTGTGAGTAGAACACTATTCTGGAGAAGCAATTTGAAGGCGTTGACCGGGTACGCTCCTTGCGTGGGTTTTTTGAATGTGTCTCGACATTTCTAGGACTTGTACTGAACACGAAATTAAGCTGGAAACCCAATATCCAGGAACGGGTGCAAAAGGCCTCTACGGCTATACTCATAAGAAATGGGGACTACACAGGCTCATTGAGTACCGATTAGGTGACCCACAGCTGAAGGAGGATCTGATTGATCCTTACCACTGAGGGCTCTTGATAAAGCATTAGAAATGACTGACACCGATGGTACTTCCTTTATTCAGGTAGTTGAAGTAGAGAGTGGGCTTCTAGGTGACCCATTGTTCGAGAGAAGAGAGCACAGATTACAGAATATCTGCCGCTTCTTCAAAAGTCATTGTAGAGTTGACCACACCTGGAGAATGTGTGTTCCAATAGTACAGCGCCCAGTTACGACACCGATCATGGTTCTAAGATTCTCTCTACTCATTCTGATGCTAAACAGGCTACTTGCGCGTTTTGTATCAATAGTAGGTCATTTCTGTTTTGCAATGGGACAGAGAGCTGAGCAAGGGATTCAAGTTTCAGCACATTCTTTGCGGTGTAATGATTAAAGGATCTCCAGTTCGTCCACCTCACAATTCCATCAATGTCCCGGTGCCACCATAAGTTGGTGTTACAAGCTGCCCTTTTGGCACTCCTAGTTTTGCAAAATTTCTCTTGTGGGTTGAAAGCTCAAGGCCGGATTGAACTGAAGTGAAGATGTCGGGAAATATTTTGAGGGGAACCTGGCACGAGTCAAGGGGTCTCGTCTCCACACGCGACTATAAATTCTGTAACGATTCAATTTTCTTCATAGAATCATTCCTCCATCTCCCATTTCAAGTCAGTGGACTCTTACTTCTTAAAGGACATCAGCGCTACCCGCCCAGCATCGACTAGAAAATACTCTAGCAACCAGTTCCAGATGACGAGATCTATGCCTTATTCCTTTGAATGGGCCGTCTTTGGAGGTACTATGCGCGAAGATAGCCGCCTTCAGATTGTGAAGCCCTTGGAGTCATAGTGTACAAGTTGGTGAGGGAGCATCGGTGTTATCCTAGAAGTAGCGGAGAAAGAAACGACCAGAGATTCACAATGCCCTGCTAACACTGATTAGCTCAGAGGGTCGCCTCGTGGTTCCGGCATACCGTCCGGGATAGGTATTCAAGTTATTCGTTCAAGACAAATCCATGTGAGACCTTGATCCAGAAAAGCAGAGATTGTGTTGAAGGATGGGATTGCTGCATCTAGGTTCATGTCTCATTATAGAAAATGTTTTCCAAAAAATCGTTGACATATAACTTCGTACAGCGACAAGGTGTACAGCCCCGCGAAGGCTAGAGTGTTCGAATGTGGTACCATAGACTCCAACAATTCTGACTTCCGCTCTGTGCGCCAAAAAATAATTGTTCACGGTCCCAACTCTTTCGAGTCACTCACAATGCTCAAAGAGTATTCCCTGTCTAGAAAAATCTTCTTAAACTTGGCCATTTGGAGTCGGCGAAAAAATGTAGGTCCCTTCCACTCACGAAAGAGCAATAGCAAGCACAACACGAGTGTTTGCTGAAAAGCTAGACCCCGGCTCTCTATGAGCCGAAGCGCCACCCATATTATATTATTATATAGTCAACATAAAGAAAAAGACGCTCCACTTCACACACGAAAACCACAAGACTTCTGTGATACCTCGACTCTAGAGCGATGCCTCCCCGTTTTTTATAGGATGGTCTGGTGGTTGCTCACGAGCGCGTTGTCACAGTACTTTTATTATTTTGTCACTGATGTATGCACATCCATTTGTACTTTTCGCTTATCTACCGAATTGTTCGCCCTTAGGTTTCGACGCATTCGTGCGACACATGTGCGATTTTACGATTACACGACTTCTGAGCACTTGGTGATATCTGATGATCTAAGGAACTGTTATCTGATCCTGACGGCTGGATGGCTCAGTTTGTTGAGTGCCTTCTCTTGATTATAGGGGTACTCGGTTCAAATCCCAGTGAAAGCAAACTGAATAGGGTTCATTCACCATTTGCTGTTGGGTCCAAATTTATGGCCAAATCACTGAAGCTGTCTATTACTGGGAGTGGTATGCCTAAGCAATGGTCTAAGTGTGCTGGCAGCCCAAAACTTGACCACAGTGCCCGAAAAGAACGAACTTTATTGCAGCTAAAGCTGATCAGTGACGACGATCTCATTTTGTTTAGCGTCAGCCACAAGGCCCGTTTTCCAGATGAGCCAACGAGCTCCGGCTATATCCGGCGCTTTGTCCACCGGTTTCCTTCTTATAGAGCTGACCGGTATGAGTGCATACGCCGCTTTTACACACACCAATTTTGACAGCAAGCTTTTCCATCCTGATGCCAAGAGAGGTGAGACATTAGAAAAGTTTCAACTCCCTTGCCCAACAGATGGAAAAGCTTGCTGTCAAATTCAGTGAGCCATAACAGTGAGCCATAACAGACAGCCTGAGATTCTGTCAGCGGACATACATTTTTTCACTAGCCTATCCGCTTTTTCTTTTCCTTCGACTCCAATATGCCATTGTACCCAGCTAAGGGTCAAGCAGTTTGCCAACGACATTTTACTGATGCTCTCGTTGCCTACTAGTCAAGATGGCTTTTATTGCCACTTGGCTGTCGGAAAATATCGATCCGCTGGGTTCTGTCGAGTTCCTTCAGTGCGAGTGCTGGTTCCTGTATGGCAGCCACTTCGGCTTGGACGACGCTGTTGTCGTTTCTGAAGGCTAGGGTCTTATGGAATGGGTCACAGACAATCCCTCACTCGTTCTTGATCCGTAAAAACCCTCTTCCGCTACCAGAAGTCAGCTGTCATTGTTCCCGATCTGGGAAAGAAAAGAAGGGAGTTCTTCTCGGTGGGACCAATACTAGTACCTAGACCGTTTGTTTGTTTTGTTGTGTCTTTTACATCTTTGAGCTTCATCAAGCGTGGTATCCAAGCTCTTTATTGTCTTCTGATTCGATGCCAATGGCAAGCCCGCCCCAGTCGTGTCTAGTCATGGAAGACCTCAAGGGCGTTATTGTATCCAGTCTCTCACCAATTTTCATTTCCGTGATGGTGAAGCCCGATGTCTTACGGGCGCCTGTATAGAATGTTGGATTTACCGCCCACTGGACCCAATGACAGTCCTCCACATCATCACCGACCCGGTAACGCCGTCAGTACACACTTCACGATTGTGTGGCCTTCACCGTCCTGTTTATCGCAGAATTTCCAAAGAATGTTATTTTCGTTTTTCCTGGAAGTGGGTCGCTGCGATGCCCGGTCCCCTTTCATGTGCGCATCACTCTCTTGTGGGCTGTGTCTGCACAAATTCACAAGTTAATTAGCAATATCCCCCGAGGCATTTGACTCGTATCCTTTTGAAACTTGTTCTCTTATTTTATCGTTGCAAAGAGTTCATATTCATCCCGATTTCGCCGCAAGAGGCATTGACTTACACAAAAGTTCCCAGGAAACTTCAAATTTCATTCGTTTTTTTTTATTTTTTTCAAGCTAAGCACTTACGTCCGCTTTTGCCGGTCCCATTGATCGTTCTTGTACCGTCGGCATGCGTCAGTATGGCTTTTGGAAAGAGCCGCTCCTTTTGCATCTGTTGCTGTGGATGGCGTGGGTCAATCCAGTCGTTCGCTGGCAATGAACAGGATATCCTTCGGGCGACCATAGCACGCCGTCCATCGGCGTATTCCTCTCTACAACTCGACTGATTCGCTGCCTCCCCGCCATTCCCGGCCATGCCGCACAGACGTTTGGTGAAGCATTTCATGCACAAGGTAAGCAAGACAAATAGTCTATGCAAGCGGGTTGAATGCATAAACTCCGACAATCGAAGAAAGATATCCCTTGCACACACGCACCAAATCCACCAATCCACTGTGCATTGTCTCTCCACTGCGGCCAGCAATTGAGATGTATCTCAAACGCCAATTTACCTGTTTACGCTCCATCTAACTAGACCCTTTGTTTGCCCTTTGTCCACACGTCTGGTGCAGAGCTGCATCCGCAACAGCGACATCCCCGTACAAAGATTGATTTTGTTTACGATCAATCTAATGAATCAGTCTTCCGGCCACTCCCCCTGCGGAGGCTTAACGGGCGGTACGGCAAATCGGCGTATCGTACGCTGTCACTGGCATTGCCACTGCCGCTGCCATCGTCGGACTGAAATCGATATTAGGTGACAAATGTTCAGCATTCGAATGCGACGATAACAAAATGATTTATATGCCGAGTGTCGCACAATCGACGACCTTGACTACAATCCATATCGGTCCCATGGGCTAAGCCAAATAAATATGAAAACGATGAAGCTATTAGGGGAATTTACATTAAGGCCCTTGTCACCAGACTCATATCTCAGGCTCGTTACGAGCCTCTTAAGTGGTCACATCTCCGTGACATTCGATCGATTTTCCTTTGATGGAACCACTTCAGTCGGCAAGCGACGCAACAAAAGCAGAGCCGAGCAACCGCCCCCCACACATTCCAGCGCCGAACACAAGTCCTTAAGCCATCGACTTGAGGCAAAATTATTTCATCGATTTATTCAAATGAGACGGCTTGCCATTTCATTCGATACCGCAAAACCGATTCACTTAATATACGAACCGATTGATTTGAACTAATTAAATTTCCACCACTCAAGTGCTGTTGGGTGTACTTTGGGACAAGCGGCCACCGACTGGGTAGAGGCTTAATGACAACATTGGCTTCCGAACCGGTGTGTACAAGAGCTGGGCTCTCGCTTCATGTGACAGATTTAATTAATAAGGAATTTAAATCTTCACTAATTAGTTTTAGTTCGCATGCCGACCAAACCGATGCTTTTATCGCGTCCGGGATCCGGATGTGACATGCTTGACACATGCACTACGTGCAAGTGCCGTGTAATCTTGTGCCGAATGATTTGGACTCTCTGCGGCTGGGTGGTAGGCGGTGGTGGTCGGAAATGGCCCCATGCTAATGCCTAATGAAGTTGTCTGGAATTATTTAGTAATTAACCGATTTTCAGTTTATTTTTCTCTATTTCCTCGCAGTGAGCGTGAGTGGTGGGAAACGATGTGACCGCCAAGCAAAATGTCACTGCCTTGAATTGAAGTTCGTCCTCTTGTGAAAATGGTTGTTCTCACACACAGTTACAGTGGGGTCCATGAGTTTGGCATTTGGTTTGGTTAGGTTCAGCAGATGGAGACAGACGGGCGTCAGACACGTCAGATATAGGTCCTGCCGGGCCCATTGTGCTGTCCGTTGGGTTGACACATTCCTAGTACCAGTCATATCGGTGTGTTGCGTAGCTGAAACTAATATGAATCTGAAAAGGAATTTTAATTCGAATTTTACAAGTTGCAGGAAATTTTCAAGGACAGAGTTCTATGTCTCAACTGGCAAAAATAGATTCCTGTTCGTTGCCGCAGCCCCTGCTTACAAGGTCAAATGATTATTTTCACTTAGAGCAAGGTTTTGGTAGAAAATGCTTCCGTCGATTTTTGGAACGCGGGCCACAGCATCCGATTGGTTTCGCGGGCCCTGCTATGATGGCCTCAGACATCCACTTTTTTCTTGACAGTTTCTGCCTTTTTCCTGGAAAATTCTGCCTCAGCTTCATTGCCTGTCGTATCCCTACGAAATGGGAATGAAGTCCGCTCGACTGCCGAGTAGGCACCTCATCATCCATGTCGTGCTCTATGGCGCAGGGCGTACGATATTGAAAGCGGATGAAGAAGCTCTTGGTTGTTTTGAGAGAAAAATTCTGCGTACGATCTTTGGTCGGTGCGAAGAACTGTACGGGCTGTAAGGCGGCATGCAACCAGCTAAGCGTCTTCAGATCCAACGCTGTAAGTGACTAGGGCATGTAGAGCAGATGGACACCACAGCTCCGAAGAGTGGTCGATACCGAGCCAGCGAAACAGGGGACCGACTAGAACGAAATGGCGCACTCAAATAATAATGGAGCACAACCAACTTGGTGTACGCAGCTGAAAGCAGCTGGCGAAAGATCGTTCTGGCTAGAGAGTCATGTTGGTTGAGCCCCAGGTCCACCCCGGACTGTAAAGCCAATCAAAGAAGAAGCAGAAGTGATCTCGTTTAGCTTAAACTACAAATATAACTAAGTTTAAGATCCAAACGAAAATGCAAAATCGAATAAATCGCTGAACTGAAGTGCAAACCAAAAGTGGGGCTTGTGAAACTGGGCATGAATCATCGGCACACTTGAACTATGAGCCACTTTTTAAAAGAAACCTCTTGGACTGTCTTGGTGTTGAGTTCTCACGACCCAAACTCGGGCAAACTGTGGAGTTTGACATGTGAACTTGTGTTGATTAAATCACGTGCCATCTGTGAGCACACTTTGGAGACAGACCCCCAACCGGCGAACTGTTCGTTCGTAATATCAGTCGATTGTATTTCAAACGTTTCGGAGTCAAACCCCTTGAGAAATATACGCTACGTTGGCAGACCGTGTTGCGTTACATATGACATAAGACGTAGGTAATGAGAAAAGTATGCAGTTTCTTGCTACTACTGCGATTTTTCAAACACTCTGAAAAGATGGATTTTCCCTCAACTTTATAAACGCTTTGTCAGCTCGAGTACTAGGATGGTTCAAGAAAAATTGCCTAGCAGTCTTCTACTAGTTTCAGCAAGGTCGGGGCAGTTACCGAGGTTGCGCTGTACGGGTTTCTCATTTCTGCATCTTCAACAGAAGTCTCAGTAATATGCTTTGTTTTCCGTTTTGATTACCCTTGAGACACTGCAATAGTTTACTCATTTGTTCATTTCTAGGAGAGCCTTAGTTTAGCTTGGATTTTGTGCAGGTCTTATTGTTTTCCGCTGAAATACACAACTGCAACAGAGCCTTGCCATCTTGGAGATGTTTTGATAGCCGCGTGGCTAAAAGATCTTCGGTATATCTGCTCCCCATGGGACGGCTGGATTTTGACCTCTTGTCTGTGTACACTGGCACGGAGGCAAGCTGAGGCAGAATGGCACTCTCCCTCCACAGAGCTTGGCCTAGCTGCCAGGGTAATTTCCAACACACTGAGACCATTGTTGGCCCATTGCGTTGCCCAATGCCGTTAATTTGATCTCATCGGCAAATGGCGACTAGATCCCATTTGAAAATCAGATAATAGCTTTTTAACTTTGCCTTGACTAAGATTCGAACCGGGCTCAACAACAACCACTTGCAGGCACCCGACCATCCAGTTGTCATAGTCCTTACCAATGCCTGAGATCACGTAGGTTATCTTGTCCCCCATCTGTTCGCCGATTGGTCGGCTTACCATATATGGTGCTAGTCTTGGGATGTGAGTCTAATGTTCATCAATTTGTTCGTGGCTTCACCAGATGCATAAGATTTGCATTTTGGCTTGCCAAATGTCCGGTCATTTCTTGTAGACTGAGTACTATCCAGTATGTCCTATGTTCATCTGATCCCTTGTCGATCCGTCTCGTTCTGCCTAGGTACTCTGATTTCCCCTTTCCACCAGTGTTTACCCATTTAAGAAGATGACTAGCTTCACTATCCTTTCGGCATCTTGCATACACGACTTAGCTGCATTTTGGCATTCTGATCGTTGCCTGGCCCCTGACGGTGAATTTTCCTTTAAGACCGCAAAAGCCGAACGGACTGAAGAACTATAGACTGTTCAAATTTTTATGAATGACCACAAGAGACTACACCCACAACGAGCATAGCAATGGCGAGTGATTTTCCTAGATACTGCTTGCTCTTTTAACGAAACCCTATGTAAGACATTGTAAAGTATTCAACTCCGACAGTCTTGGTAACCTTGAGAAGGCTAAAATGATGCGTATCTCTTGTAAATACAAGAATACCTCCCAATTTTAAAGAAAAAAACCACGTGTAACGTCACCGATGTCGCTTTGAATTCTTTATTTTCGCTACGGTATCATTTTCATTCTCCCGAATCAGCAATTCCCCCACTCGCACTCCACACACAGAAGATGAGACTTTCGCCATTCTCAGAAAATAAAACACAAACTCCTTAATTTATTCATCTTTGATTCAACAGTCTGAAGCGAGTATTTGAAACCGTATTCCTAATTGGATGAATTGTGCCTTTTTATCGAAACAGATTTAAAGCAATTAAATGTGATTAGTGTATTCGATTGGCGGTGTGATTGGCATGTCATCGATACTGCGGCTTCACTTCCCCGGCGAGATTAGTGCTTAGTGCCCCCGGGATAATTAATCATCATGGGACATGTAGACATTTTGAGGAGAATAAATCCTCCAATTTATTGCTTTATTTAAAAGAAGTAAGGATGTTAGCTTACGCCTTACATATGAATTGTCGCCATGTTCTGCATGCTGAAAGAAAATTCTTAACCTTCACTTGTCTCACTTGGCATTCCGTCAGCTCTTCATAGTAAATTGGACAATTTTATCAATTTTAGAAAAGCAATCAACTTGCTAAGTGGTTGCCGGGGCGTAGTGGGTTGGGACGCCGAATAACTAAGAGTATTTCCGATTAGAAAAACCTTCTCTCAGGTTCCTGAGAAAACAATAAGAAGCAAAATAGAAGTGAATCTAGATTCGACTTGTAAGGGGCGTCATTTTGTGATCCGTGCGGGTTATGAATGGTGTCTAAAAAGAGAAATGTTTCAAAAGCTGCATATACAATCGTTAATTGGGTAGTACGATAGGGAACATTTGTTGTGAACGAGCCCTTATTAGTATAGTATTCATCGAGTCATTGAACAGACAAAATCATATTCTTTCATCGAAATAAAATTTTCGAATTTTGTACCAGAAAGTGATGATTGAAAATCATCACAAAGTAGTAATTTTTTGTTTTCATTTGAAAAAAAGTGCTGCAGAGTCGCATCGAATGCTTGTCGAGGCATATGGTGATCATGCTCTATCAGAAACAACATGCAAAAGATGGTTTCAACGGTTCAGTAATAATGATTTTGATGTGAGAAATGAAGAACGTGGAAGACCACCAACAAAGTTTGAAGACGCCGAATTGCAAACGATATTAGATGGAGATGACACTTTGAGTCAAAAGCAAATGGCAGCAATGTGAAATGTTGCACAACAAACAATTTCTGACCGTTTATGGCAAAAGCTATGGGAAGGATCCAAAAGTGTGGAAAATGGGTGCCACATGAATTGAATGAAAGACAGATGGAAAACCGAAAAACACTTGTGAAATTTTGCTTCAAAGACACGTAAGAAAATCGGTTTTGCATCGAATTGTTACTGGCGGTGAAAAATGGATTTATTTTAAGAATCCTAAACGGAAAAATCATGGGTTAATCCTGGACAACCATCAACATCGACTGCAAAACCAGATCGATTCGGCAAGAAGACAATGCTGTGTGTTTGGTGGGACCAGAAAGGTGTATTGTACCACGAGCTCCTAAAACCTGGTGAAACCATTAATACTGATCGCTACCGACAACAAATGATCCATTTGAACCATGCATTGATCGAGAAACGGCCAGAATTGGCCAGAAGACACGGCAAGGTAATTTTGCTCCATGACAATGCACTTGCACACAAAGCAAAACTGGTTCAGGATGCCATCAAAACACCTGGCTGGGAGCAGCTACGCCACCCGCCGTATTCACCAGACTTGGCTCCTTCCGACTACCATTTGTTTTCATCGATGGGACACGCATTGGCTGAGCTGCACTTCGATTCCTACGAAGAAGTTGAAAATTGGGTGTCTGATTGGTTTGCTAATAATAAAATGTTTTTACTTTCCCATTTTTAATAATTAGTGTTTTACTTTCAATAAAAACTCTTTTTATACCGGTATACCTGGTATATCTCAAAGAACAAGTCGCTAGTAGGAGCCGAATCGTCTGACCGTGAACCACACCATATAATTGTTTCGTGTTCAAGTAACCGTGAGACATACTGTGTAATTCTATGCCATAATTGCCCAGAGGAAGGGCATATGTCGATGATATCACGTGAGCTCCCGTGAACCATCCACTCTGTAACAGCAAATTACCTTTAAAATGATAATATGAGTGGAACTACAGCCCGTATAGGACACAGCAACCACTCGCGTTGTGCGTGATTTTTCTCACGAGTGGAAGGGACCTACAGTTTCAAGCTGACTCCGAACGACCAAGTCTGAGGAGCCTTCGAAAGCAAAATTCTGCGTCGGGTATATGGTCACTTCTGCGAGGAAGACGAATGGAGAAGAAGACACAACCGCGAACTCTAGGAGCTAAATCCGCCGACAACACTGGTTCGGTCACATGGAGCGAATGGACAACAGCGCTCTAACAAAGGTGACCCTCGAATCCAAAGCTCCTGGTTCGAGAAGGAGAGGAAGACCGAACCGCCGGTACAGAGACTGAGTCATCGCGGATGCAAGATAGCATGGCCTTGATGACTTGAAGCAGCAATTGCTCAGGCTCAGACCCTTCATGGGTCGTCTGCCTGATAAGTAAATGTACAAAGTGTCTGTTTTGAGTCATTAACATTGTTAAAGGAGTCTGTTTAGACGCAGTATTTGCATTCCATTCCTCCAAATTCCATCAACGCATGACTAAACAGTCGCACGCAGAGCCGCCTCAAATGAAGAGCTGACGAAGGTCATCAAATTAAAACTCGAAATAATGTCAACCGAGTTTTGATGCACTTCGTTTCGGCACTGGCAGGAGGTCACATTCTGATCATTCTGATGCGGAAATCCCAAAACTGCTACTCCACAGCAGTATGGTGCCAACTCACACTCACGCCCGTGGTGCCGGTGTGCGATCACACCTCTAGCCACATAGTGCACACCTTTGACGGCAATGAATTTTCCACAATCCACAACAAAGGACCGATGTTTGATTCCCATCAACGTAGAATGTTTTGAGCGCCAACACCTTTTTGTGTGCCTGCGTGACGCCATTTAGAGTGTTTTTGTCAATTTTACGACACCCAGCTCACAGAATGTGCTAACCGCATTCAATACCCAACTGCATCCCTGCAGGGCTCCATAAACTCATATTTTGATCATTCCAACGGTCCAAGTGTGAAAATACATAAAACACACTCGCATTCCGTCCTTAGACAGCCCGTCCTCTGGCACATCGATTTTATCGGGCGTCGATGTGAACGGGGTTCAGAGCCAACGAGAATTCCGTTTTTCACCGACAATACCCACTCATTATGTCGATGAACAATAAAACGTAAATATTTTGACACGCATGACAACCGGCGCTTTGTTGTCCCCCGGGACACTGCGTGCGTGTGTACCGAACGCGTTCCACAGGGCCGACCGCAATAAAAACTCATAAAACACTAATCAAACAAATCCCATTCGGAGACAACTGACGATTTCCCATTTAAATTTTTTTATGATCGCAACTTTTACGAGATGATACTTATGTGTCACCTTGCATTCACGTGCCGCATTCGTTCGCGGTACTTTTGAGAGAGCGGCTAGTTTAATGCGCGCCCGGCTCACTCACTTCGGTTATGACTTTTGTAGCCGTGACTGACGCACTGCGGAGTGCCGGTCTGCGATGCGATGCGGTGTAATTAAAATGCCGGGCTAATGTGTGGAATACGTTCCAAAGGTAAGAGCCATTTGAATGACATTCGTCGACGTTCGATGACACCACCAGTTGTCTTTACGGAAACCCCACCACGTGCCGTATGCCCAATCTAACTTTCGTACATCGCATCGCATCGCCCGGTGCGGAGAGTTTCGCCATGGAATTGGTTTTAGAAATTCATAAATCAAGTGATTGCTCACTTGTATGAATTCCCATTCAAAGGCAGGCAACTCCGTCCGTCGCCGCTAAAGGTGGTGGTGCCGGTGTTGGTGCTGGTGCTGCTGGCCACCGTTGCGATCATAAATTTTAAGGACTCCCCCCGCTCCAGAGTCGTAATGTAATTTTAGGACTTCCAAACATTCGATTGTGTAAAGTTCTTCTATTCATCGGGGAGCGTAGGCGTTCGCCTGGAGAAGGGTAGTCCTTCCCCAGAGATAACCCTAACCCCTTGACTGAAAGTAACCAAAGAGGGGAAAAAGAACAAAGTGCAGGTCCTACATCGTTTACGACTCGAACACACAATAAAAAATTGCTATATTCTTATGCTTATGAAAATGGTTCGGGATACTTTCGCTCTCCTTTCGACTCCTTTCGTTGGTCGCACGCTGGATCGAATTGGTTTTAACTTTAAAATTTATTGGATACGATTTTACGGTGGCGGTGCTGGGGATACATTGTGCTCTTCGCCTTTCCCTTTTCGCTTTTCGCTTCTCTCGCTTGACGGCGGTCGCCGCAACACGACGCGGCGTCCTCGCTCACCGGGAAGCCCTTCTTCGGTTGAGGGTATCGTGTGCTAAATTGGATTTAAGGTTAGCATCCTTTCGTGGTGACCATAAATCATCGCTAGGGAAATGATACAATTACACGTATTGTTGTTGACATTTTTGTTGCTAGCAACGCCGCACATACTTGAACCAGTCGACGGGGGCGGGCAAATTGTGACCGCTAAAAGCAAATAGATCCTGTTTCCTTTTGCTGACAATGGATTTCAACTGAGCTATAAATATAAGTCAATTACTTTTGGCGCGATGGGTGGATTGCATGGAAGCCTTTTACAATAAAGTGAGCTGACAGATGCATGGCTCCTTTGCAGTTGTTTGCGTTCATCTTTGATCGTCTCCGAGTCGAAAGAAGAAATGGCAAAATGTGGCTGTTTAACTTCTGGTGCACAAGACAGACATTTTAAAAGAGTAACAAGCGTCAATTGTGCTTCAGTGTCAGTCTTTGATCATCATCCTGCACAACCTGACGTGTTTGGCACGAACAATGCTGCATAGCTCGTCTCTATCATATGCGGCCTAAAAATCGAAGAAATTGTGTTGAGTGTGGTATTTGCTATTGTTTTAAGACTTGATCGATGGTGGTCTTCCCCGGCCTGAAACTGCACTGCTAAGGACTGATTGTTAATGACCGTCTTTTGTGGGAGGCGCGACAGAAATGTGTTAGATGCGGATTATAATGAACAATGCCGACATGCTTGTCACACCCCCGCAAAGTATAGTTGATGGAACTTCAGATTGAGAGGTAAGCTATTCAATTTCTGAAAATAAGGAATTTTACTGCAAATCGGAGAGCAAACCATGGGTTGAACCATGAACTCAACGACAGCGATCATCAGGCACGAGGAACGAGTTGATATTAACACCCAAGTGGGCCAGTTCGCATTGCGGTTATATAGATCATAATGAGGAGTCATCGTTGGAGGTTGTTTGTTTATTTGTTAAGGTCATACTAGGACACCGTCATTCGGACAGTCGAAGGGATTTGGATAGAATACTAGCAATTTGCGAACAATGTTGCGGATGATCATCATAGCAGCTAGTCTCCTAGTGGCAGGGTCAGTGGTCGCCTCTGCTTGGAAGCTATGTGGGTGGAATGGGAGCTGATATAAGAAGCGGTGCAGAAACTGGAGAGCACGTCAATTCGTCGTAGCTGTTTATCGGTGACTGTCGATCACTCGTGGCTCAACATAGGAGGAACTCCCGGTTGTGAAATTACTGTTTTTGTAAATTAAGCTTCTAAGTAAACTATTATATATAATAATAATATGGGTGGCGCTACAGCCCGTAGGGGGCCAGGGCCTAGCTTCTCAGCAACCACTTGTGTTGTGCGTGCTATTGTTCTCTTACGAGTGGAAGGGAGCTACAGTTTAATGCCGAATCCGAACGGCCAAGTTTGAGAAGCTTTTTCTAGACAGGAAATACTCGTGAAAATTGTTTTTTGTCGCACAGAGCAGGAATCGAACCTACGACGTCGAGGTTGGGGTCGACGCACGCACCCACAACGCCACAGGCCGCCGTATTTAGTAGAATTGTAAATTGTAGAATTCGATTTGATTATTATTCGATTGTTTTCTGGTCTCAATAGAATAAATCGACAATCGAATTAAATTTTTAACAATTGCCAATTTATTCGATTGTAAAATTCATTCGCAATCGTCCATTGCTAATCCAGTTTACTTGTTTTTCTGTGTTAAAATATCAATATCGATTGTACAACGGAGTAGAGCAAGACCAAAACAGTTTGACGCCGGAAAGCTACAATCGCAATCAAACGATGGAAACTTTTCCGATCGAGTCTCCCTGAGGCTCTCAGAAAATCCAACCCTGCCAGACGAAACAATCGACGAACAGTGGAACCGTTGTTAAAACGCTATCAGAGAAGCTGCCCCAACCCATGGTTTGACAATGAGATTCGGCAGGCACATTCAGCGAAGCTAGCAGCATATAATGCGACGCTGGATAGAAGGACGAGAGCGGTTCGTGAGCTCTACGAGCTTAAAAGAAGGAAAGAGCACCGGCTTCTCATAAGAAAAAGAAAGACCATGAGAAACGTGCGATCGAGGAAATGGAGAGGTGGTAGGGTAGAAATAATGTCCGATAGTTTTACCAACCAACGGATAAAATTGTACAAACATCGGACAGAAGCCTGTCGGAACGAAGAGGGACCACTCGTAGTAGAGTCGCAGTCGATACTGAGAATCTGCAAGGTTCACTTCTGCAGACTGTTTAACGGCGAAGAGGACACCAATATCGCTGTCAGGCAGAATGTTCCACTCCACGCAATGGACGACGATAGAAGAGAATTCTTTAAGAATCGAAGAGCTCATCTGTAGGCTATGGTCGGGGGAAAGCATGCCCGACGAGTGGAATCTCAGCGTCGTTTGTCCGGTCCACAAGAAAGGAGGCCCCTTTGACTGCGCCAACTATGGGGGATAAGCCTGCTTAACATCCCCTACAAGATCTTCTCTGCCTTAGTGTGTGAGCGCCTGAAACCATTCGTCATGAACATGTTAGTCCCTTCAGTGCAGTTTCAGGCCAGGAAAGTCCACAATAGACCAAATATTTACACTCCGGCAGATCCTGGAAAAGACTCAAGAGATGCAGATCGACACCCACCACCTATTTGTCGATTTCAAGGCCGCATATGACAGCGTGCATAGAGACGAGCTATACAGCGCCATGTCTAGTTTTGACATTCCTGCCAAACTCGTCAGGTTGTGCAGGATGACGATTGAGAACTCTCGCTGCACCATCAAGGTCGGTAACGAACTAACCGAGACCTTCAATGTCAAAAAAGGTTTAAGGCAAGGCAACACGCTGTCATGTGATATTTTTAATATTGTACTAGAGAAGGTCATGCAAAACTCACATGCCAATACTAGGAGCACGATCTTCCAAAAGTCCGTGCAGTTGCTAGCATACGCGGACAACATTCATTGGCCAAATTCAGCGAGCCGTCAAAGAAGCACTTGCTTGTATTGAAACGGAGGCGGCTAAAATGGGCTTAGCGGTGAATGAGGGCGAAACAAAGTATATGCTGTCATCAGACACACAGAAAGGACACACAACATCGACTACTCGGTCAGAACGTCACCATAGAGAACTACAACTTCGAGGTTGTAAAGGACTTCTCCCACCTTGGCTCCCAAGTTAATAGTACGAACAACATCAGTACCGAGATTAAACACAGAATAACTTCTGCCAACCGCTGTTTCTTTGGGCTCAAGAGGCAATTGAGTAGTAGAGCCCTCTGCCGAACGGCCCAGCTAACATTAGAAGCTAACACCTTGATCGTCTCTGTCGTTGCTCTTCTCAAGAAGACGCGCTCTTGGTCTCGTCAAAAGAAAGGTTCTGCGTGCAATAGTTGGTTTGAAGGTGCCTGTTTGCTTTGAAGGTTTTTGGAGAAGAAGATTCAACCACGAACTGAACTGGGACATGAGTCTAGTCAGACGTCTTGGACGCCTAAGATGGCTAGGCCACAACACTGCTCCAGCCTGAAGAGTCTTCGACCTGGGACCATGGGGAATACGCAATAGAGGACGACCAAGAGGATGGCGCATCCAATGGAGAAGGACTTCAACCAATTTGGAGTGCGAAATTGGAGGCAGCTGACTATTCATCATGCCAGCTGGAGAAGATTGTTGACCGAGGCCCAGGTTTACCCCGGACTGTAGCGCCACAAGAAAGAGAAGAAGAAGAATGGTTTCGGGTGGAGTATTTTCGCATCCGTTGGGTTATTGAAAACGCTATAAAGAAAGTGACCAGTTGTCGGTAAGGTGGTGTTTAATAAATCCTATTACTGAAAAAAGCAATTCAGGTTTATTTTAACACAACATTGACGTTAAATTATATTTTTCAAGCTCGTACTTTTTTGACTGATAAGAAATTTTGTAACAGTCCATCTCGCATGTGCTTAGCTTTTGAAAAGTCAAGCTGTGAAGATTCGAAAAAAAACATTTTTCAAATCTGGCGGTTTCTATAATCAGCATTATGGACTTTGTACTCTTATCTCATATTTATCGTTTTTATAGCTCACTCTCGACACAAATAATGACAGCACCCTACCTTGCGTCCCATGTTTTTTACATGCAACTCGCTTTTGGGAAGTAACCAGCGAGTCTTAAAAAAACCCGGACTAATGTCCATCATTCATACCTTTCGACTCAACCGATGTGTTCGGGTCGTAAAACCGATCGTGTTACAGCAGCACACCGCGGCCCGCAACAAATCAAGCTCACGATTTGCCATGCAAATTATCCACAACAGACAACATTATCTCGCACTTTTACCAAGCAATTACACCTCCTGACACACTGGCCACCCAGGACATCAGCATGATGAGCTAGTGCTTTGTTTTGTTCGAAATTAGCATCGATCCAATCACCTCGGTGAAAAATTGAATTTTGCACGCGATATAGCGATCTGAAATGCGTGCAGTCTTCCACTTCATTCCCCGTCCGCCGGCCATTTGGGATGAACGTCTACAGCAGCAGCGCGGTACAAATCGGTCTGTGGCACTCTGAGTCCACGTGGGATGGAGCCAGCAACGCCGCACGGACCAGCGCAACCAGTAAACTCTGACGGCTGTCTGGTGTCTCCGTCTCGTGCAATTATAAAACGAACGCACAGATAATGCTCTTTTAATGTCCGTGCGCAACAGAAGAGGTACATAAGCACCGCCGCCAACGTTCCTATTTGATTAACTAATCCACTTCAGGTCCAGTCGCGTCTTTTGCGGATACTCTGGCCGTGTGCCGTGTGTGCACGGGGGCTTGTGGTGAAGTCTCTCAAGTAATTAGCATCTGTGGTACGGGATCCATTTGACGACAAAGGCGATAAGGAAAGTGCCAGTAATGCCCTTAAATGGAGTCCTTACTTTGCTCAGCACTTGCGGTTTTTGTGGTCATTTCTGGAACGCCAACCACGCGTCAACCGTGCCGCGTACCATGAGCGGATTATGGGGAATTTTTCGCGTAGGTATGCTAATCAACTAAAAGTACCTGGGTTCTGTGCTGTTATTCTCTTTTGTGTTTTTGCATGACATTAAGATTGAAATTCCTGGATTAAGGCTGGCGCAATGCGTGGCAGGGTGTGCTACTGGTTTGGTGTTGTGATTGCGAAGTAGTAGAGATGCGAAGTAGATTCGGAAGCTATTAAGTGCCAGCATGAAGAGTTCGACTTCAAATGTGCTGCACAGTGAGGAATAGGGCAAATTTGAAAAGAGCATCAAATGTCTGATGGTACCGCGTCAGCTTATGGTCTTCCTTGTAAATATGTTCCCGCCTCATTCAATCCACCACACAGCGCCGAGGATGTTGTAACTGTTCAAATAATCTCGTCGTGCGCAACACATGAGGTGCAGCCATTAACCTCGTACGCCAGCCAGCACACACCTGATCAAGCTAATCATCGTGCGGATGAGCAGATCCAATGCCTCCCACGAACAAACATCAACACGCGCCGTCCAACATAAGTGCCTACGGGTCTTTAAATCTCGAACAATTAGCGATCGAACGTGGGATGCTGTAGGCTGGCAGCTGGCTGACTTCATTAACATTTTTCTATTTGCATTCCCTGTTGACAGCAATTAGACACAACTCATAGCATTACGCCTTTGATCCGAGCCGCCAGCAGAAAAGCCTTCCGAATGATGGCACTTAAGCAGGCTCAAGCGCCATTCGCTCACAAGTGAAGTAGCAGTCCCAACCGTCGCCGGACAGGTCGAGTGCAACCTCCGAACTGATCCAAAGAGACTGTGTACACATGTTTGCCGTTGACACAGATTTCCCGGGGAAAAAGTTCAAACGAAGTGAAACTCTTCCAAGTAGTCGCACCGAGCATAATTGCATGGGGACGCTTTAATGTCATCAAATCCCCGCGATGGAGTGGCCAAGTGAAGACGACATCGGATATTGATCCAAGCCGAATGGGTAGCGGTAATTAATGCATCCGTGAGATGTTAATGAAATTCGGATGTCTGGTTCGTCAGCCCAATAGAGGCATTCCTCAAGTGTCGTTCGATGGAAGAAATAATATTGATTTTGACTGAGTATCGCGCATCGTACAAGGTGTCGAAGAATCTCGTAAATCAACACGCGTCTGCTTATTCAACTGAAGAGTTCCTCCGTCAAAACAATCGCACTTGAAGCGGTCTCGAGAACGAGTGGCTATGACGTCAGGCGACCTAATTTGGCATAATTTAAGTTTCTGTCGCTCGAACGACTATGAATCAGCTCAGTTGCAGCTCAGTTCTGATCTCCATCGGTCATGGGAAGGAGGTTCGCATAGTCGTTAAGAGTTGTTTAAACGAGATTGAAAACTGAAAGGTAACCTTTAGTGATATGCACCTCGGCAGTTGCTACATCTTTCTCATTGGATCAGTTAAGTATTCCATACTGATCGTAAGAGTATGTGGATGGCAGAGAAGGGCGAACAGAGTGTGGGAAAGGTGATAAACAACGGTATGTATACAACGGTCTCTGCCCGAAGGCAGACTTAGGGATGAACTAACGAAGGGATATTATTTGAAGGTGAGTCCAAATACCTCACTTGAGCATCATGGAAATCGGTTGGACTAGGCTCTATCTAGTAAATAGTTGCAGGAAGGTTTTAGAGGACGGATATAAATTGAAGCCGATGTGTATCGCCGCTTTGTCGCGGGTGGCACTAGAACAAAGAAAGCACTGTTCTAAGAATTTTGTTTCGTAGTGTTTTTATTTTTATTGTATGGTAACTCTGGTGGTAACTCTCCTAGGATAAGTCCACCGGTACCCGCGCTGTCATTGATCTCCGTCGCCGTCTACTTAACGTCCAATATGAAGAAAATTTAACATATTTTTCGTGGTCAAATAAGTTGTGACAACAATTCCTGGTACGTTAGTTCAGCTTCTTGGTAAAGCTCAACAGTTCTGCTCATCGTGTCAAAAATAGCGCTTTTTAGAGCTTGAAATTGTGAAGAAAGTGATTAGAAAAAGAGCTAAGTTCAGTGCTATATGTCTTACTATGTATACAATCATGACGATTATAGAATCTGCGGGATTGACTACTTTTGGATGTGCATATTTTCCTATTGTAGGAAACGCAGTCGAGAATAAGAGCGAATGTCGGTTAAGTAGTGTAAAAAATGCTTTTATAGAAAACGCAACCGATCCGCATTTCGTGACTTTTTCAATCCAAACTAAATGAGTTGTTGATTTGAAAGAAATTGGATGAGTGGTTGCAGTAGAAAGTAAGTATTTGAACGAGAAACAAATAAAAAGGATCCTTGATGTTTCATACAAATATACTTTTGATTCCCCTTTCTTTTCGCTCATGCCTAAATTTATCCACATGTATGTTTTCAAAACTTTGGGAAAAACAACTGGAAAATAAAATTTAAATAACGCCAGGAGATAAGGACATTTTATATCGGAAGATAAAATATCCCTAACATACAATACTTCGTAAACAGTACGTCAGATTTTTAAGATTTTCAAACCGACCAATTGACAACTTATCAACATCGGATTGAAGTGACGTGCAGTCATTGATATCTTTTACACTCTTATACATTTACTTTCATGTCATTGGCGAATAACAAACATTTACTGTATTAAGTTGAGCAAGTAATGTCGTTAATGAATATAATAAAGAGGAGAGGGCCTAAGTGACTCCCTTGCGGAACCCCTGAGATGCAATTTATAGGTTTAGATAAAGAATTTTCGATTTTTACTCTCAGTGTGCGGTTAAGTAGAAAAGATACAACCCAGCGGAGAAATTCAGAGTTAAATCTTAAGATTTCCAGATTTTTAATAAGTAAAGAGTGATTAACAATGTCAAACGCTTTACTAAAATCTGCATAGATTCCATCAACTCCTTCATAGCTGATTCATTTGCTATGAAGGATGAGTAAATTGACAGATATGTAGACGTTGAGCGTCCCGATATAAAGCCGTGTTGGGCGTCCGAAATATGTTCACATTCATATATACATCTCAATCTATTATTCAGAACAAGTGAATCAAGAAAAATGAAAATTGACAGAATACCGAAAGATCGATTACAGAAAGCATGGATAAAGAGGTTTTGCGGACCTATAATGTGGTTCATTCGATGGATCTTAAAATAGAGCCGAACTTCGATTGCGGACACGAGTAACAGCACTCGATCCGCAAGATTCCATAATCTGCATGCATACATAGTTTATTATAAGATCCGAACAAAATATGAGTTAAATGTTTTGAGTTAGCCAATATTTACATGTTAAATTTCATTATCCGGCCACTGGTCCTAATCTGGAAACAACAGAAGAGATAGCCATAAATCCATTCGCGAGATAAAAGAATAAGACTTGCACTAAGCACAGACAATTCAAGTCAAACTCAAAACAAAATCGTCCTCAGAATGTAATACACCAAGCATATGCCACGCAGATTAGATTATATGGCAAAGCTTATCCTTAGGCTGTGTTCAATACAAGAAGATAGGAAGGAACTCGCACGTTCATTTAGCGGTGGCTAGTGGGTGGTTGGAATGGTTACTTGAACCTCGACGTCGTAAATAATTCTCACAGCCCCACCTATTTCGAGTCACTGACAATGCCCAAAGATTATTTCCCGTCCAGAAAAAGCTTCTCAAAGACGGCTTTACAGAGTCGGCAGAAAACTGTAGGTGCCTTCCACTCGTGGGAGAACAATAGCAAGCAGAACACGAGTGGTTGGTGAGAAACTAGGCCCTGGGCCCTCTACAGGCTGTTGCGTCCACGTAAAAACTGAATCCCGTCCAGACATGCTGGACAACTTTTCGGTACAGAAGTTGCAGAGTTCGGAGGCAGACAGAACCTTTAGAAACAGCGTAAAAATGCCTGGAAACAAGATCGGTTCTCTGTTACCGAAATTGTCGTCCTTGAGGACAACGACAAATTAGAACAAGAAGTCATTAGCGTTTTTATTTAAGAAATACTCATAAAGAGTTTCAAGAGATCTGCGACCAGTGCGGCTGAATGCACTTACTGCCAAATGGACAACTGAAATTGTCTGAAGGTAAATATGATACGCAACCACATAACATGCGCACTTCCAAACCCAGTTTCTGCAACCTTTTCGGCGTCTTTTGTCTTTCCCATGATCCCTTCAGCAGAAAATGTTGGAAATGCATGATCAATTTCAACACTTTACCCAATAAATACGTTTAATGCAATCTGTTCGCTTTGAGATTTTCCATAGAAAAGTGGGCGGGTATTGGATCAAAGTGGACGGGCACTGAATTTTAGTGGCGGGCTTTTTTGCGACGATTTTAGAAAATAAATTTATATTGAAAATAAGGAATTTAACACAGTTTTACATAAAACGACTGTTTAATTCGTTTTCATCCCTCCTATCGAAATTACTCTCGATCGGATATTTTTGCGAACTTCCCCCCGGTGCTGGCAAATTTCCGGATGTCGTCGCTACTGAAAGCTGAATTACTTGAACAACAGAAGTCTGGTACCACTGATGTGTACATGTTGAACAGTGGCCTATTGAGTGTAGGACCAATGTCACTGATATTTATCTCTCTTGGCTCACCGTCTGCCCTTACTGTTGCTCCAATAGTCACTCAAATTCATCCAGTTCTGGATGCGCCCAGAGCTTTGCATACGGGCTTATCCGAGAATCTCCTAACTCTGATCTCTTCTTCGTCAAAAGCAGCCTTTCGTTGCCGTAGTATGGCCCGAATTCACTACTGATACTCTCTGCACAGTCTAACTCGCTCCGATGTCCCAATCAATGTTGCCGATAAATTTGTGAATGCGAGTGTGGCCTCTTGTATTGTGGCCACTTCGTCTTGAAAGACGTTGCTGTCGGCACTTGAACATTGGGCTCTCTTCGAAGAGGTCACAGGACTGTACCGTCTGTCTTACTTTCTACTATGTATTACCGTCTGTTGCCATTGTCATCGTTCGAGGCGAGGAAATAAGATGGTGCCCTCGAGTCCTGCTTTAGGTGTTGTTCTGAGGCAATCTGGTATTCAGAGGCTGGCCGATTTTTTGATTGGCTGTGTGGCAATATATTTCTTCTTCAATACTTTGCACCATTCTAGAGGAACGTAAATCAGGTTGAGCCTTGTTAACATGGTATCCTGCCATTTTAAGTTTGCGGTTGGCGACTTCCACTTTCGCAGATGGGACGTGTCGAAGTATAGAAGTACGTACATAATGCAACATACGCCCCCTCTATGCAGTCATCGATCACGTTCTTCTGTGTCAGTTTGGAATAAAGAAGACTAAGGTATCGTGCCGACTTTGGGTTCAACTCCATTGATAGTTTGGCTAATGATCTCAGAAAGGTGCCAGAAGGAGGTAAAGAGCAGAAATGTTGCTTCAATCCGCGGTTTTTTGTAAGTAACTAGCTAAAAGTTCATGATCAAGACGCTAGCTCAGAGTTGAGCCATAGATGGCTGAAGAAGACATTTTAGTTGTTTTCTCACACTCGCGTTGGCCAGTGTAAGGAGACTCTGCTGATTGTACTAAGCTCCCGCGAAGGAGTATAGCTGAGCGTAAACAGACCTGCAAGAGATTTTAGCTGTTTTCTTGATTCCACTGACTTCGGCTTGTAGGATCCCTGTGGTTAGCAGATGCACAGATCTTGGTGTGTAGACGCGGTGCTGATGCAAGTGGAACAGTATCGTTACCATATGTGTGATTTAATCGCCCCCTATTGAATAATTGCATCCACAGTTAAAGCCCACAGTGGATGATGAAAAAACTCCACCTTTCGGCATACCACATCTTTGTGTCCCTAATCGGAAGTTGTAGTATTGATAGCGCTACAGTCTAACAAGCCACTTGCAGAGATGATGATTGCTTGCCCCGCTTGATAGTGTATCGCCTAAGGTGGACACGCTCGTGGAAAATTGCCACAATCGTTGACCCCACGGGCCACGAGATAAAAATAAGATCAAACCCAAAGAAAAAGAAAAGCCTTAAATTGATCAATATCATGCATCTGGGTCGGAACACCGCCGACCCCTTGGACTTTCCATTAAGATACTTTTCACCTTTATCTCCAGATGACTCAAAGCTCTCTATCTAAAGTGAAGTCGACGTGCATTTAGCTTCAGAATTTATCACCAACTATCTGAAATCAGAAGTCAATACCAGACAAAACAATTAGCCACAGCCGGTGCCCGATAACAAATGAAAATGTTTTAATTCAGACGTTGTCAACGAATGCACGGTCTCCGGCCGAGCAGAACGATTAAGAATCTGATTCACTCGATACTGGCAAGAGATCTTATCTCGGTCGCCGCATATTGTCTGGAATAATAATGAGCGAACCCCATTCCACCCTTCTACCGCGGCAGCATTCGACTGCGGTGCGGCTTAGAAAACCACTGCCTAATGAATTGCTCAATCTGTCATCCGGCTTGTTGTCCCGCTAAGCGGTTGCAATGGAAAGAAAGTCCATTAATTCCAAACGTCATCACTTAATTTATCTCAGCAATCGCCTGCCGCCTGCCGCTTGTCGCCTTACCCCCACGGAGCGGGGGAATGTGGGAATCCGGACCGCGGCAATGGCAGCCTGATTTCAATAATTTTCCACTTGAAATGTCAATCAAGTTAAGGTTATCTAATGAACTCATTATGTAGCGGCCCCACCATCCCCCAAAGCGGTGGCGTTACTCGGCGCTCAGGTGCAGCCTGGAACGCTGAATAATTTAATTGAAAACAATTAGTCACAACACGCATAGCTACCAGCGTTTCAACAGCGCTTGACAGTAACGAATGCATGTCGGGTGGGGAAGGGAACGGATTGGAGTATGTGGCATTTTTTTCTGGATCTCCAACTGGGCCGATTGTTATCGGTGATGAAACAATGGTTTCTTAATCTTCTCCTGTCGTCTGGCCGCGTGAAATCCGCCAAGCGACGGCCGCTTAATTAAGTTGATGACGGTCGATTTTGAATGGGCGGCTAAATGGAATTGTGCCCGATTGTGGTCTCGCATTCCGGCTACTGGTCTCTGTATCGACAGCCGAGAGCAGCTGCATTTACGCGGTCCATTGTACGGGCATTCAAATGTCAGTAATCAGCGCCAGTGTTAATTAATTCATTGTCCGTGATACATATCGACGGGTTGAGGCTGGAAAATGACTCGAAGACACTCGTGCCGCGGCGATGTTCTCTTGTGGCATGCTCGAGAGCGGAAGTCGTTCGGATGTTTGTGGTTCACCTCGGTGGGGGATTGCTGGGTCAGGGAAATTTCATTGACGAGATATGTGTGACCAGTTAATTGAAAATTTATTACACGTTCTCTGACCCATCCGTTAAAACACTCCTGATTGTGAGAACAGGTGGAATAGACTGTAGACTGAAGCTGGGACCTGCTGGTGTTCCAGTTGTTCTGTATCTCACTAGAGGCAGCGAGAAGGCGTGGAAATCATAACATGGGTGGCGCTAAAACCCCTAGAGGCCCCGACTTCTACAACAACCATTCGTGTCGAAGTGACCTTCAGTTTTATGCCGACTCGGAACGGCCAATTTTGAGAAGCTTTTTCTAGACAGGAATACTCTTTGAGCACTGCAGGGAATATCAACTTTCAGAAGTCGGAAACTATTCTGTTCAGGCCGCCGTTGTATAAAGCTGCCGCGGATACAAAAAACAATTGGCGAAAGTTCTCAATTGTTGGACGGCACAGGCAACCACTGGCGCAATGGACTGTTTTCAGATACCTTGGGATCGGTCTAGATTAGTGTCTATATTTTAACAAACATTTAGATGCTGCTCTAGCCAGGGCCCGAAGCGCTTTTGCTCTTACAAAGAGAGTGTTTTGCAACAGCCAACTCGATGCGACGGTAAAGGTAATCTGCTACGGCCAATGCTCCTATATGGCTGTCCCGGGTGGTTCAACGTGAGAGCAAGCTTGATGGAAAAGATTCGGGTGTTTGAGAGGGCTTGTCTTGCTGCTTGCCTTCGCCTCTAGAGAACACCAGAGTCCCAGTACATAAAATTCTACTCCAATGAGGTTTTATAGAACTGGGCGAATCTGATACGAGTGGACAATTTCCTGGTGAAGTTGATTCGAGGTCACACTGCGAGAGCGATGAACTCTGTTAGTAACTTGATCTCTGGGGCTCACTACCCCAATCCACAATACCACGAGAGGGTACGCTATAACGGCTTCGTCCCCCCAGAAGCATTCCTCCATTATGATAAGCACGGTTTGATACAAAATGAAAATGCGGTACCGATCCTCTGTCACATCGCCAGGTCATGTGTGAATGGGCGACTCAATCACGACCGTTCCATCACACGACAAGCTGAGGAAGATCTCCTCCGCTTGTGTATGGCGGTGTCGAGCCATGATAAGCGGGATGTTGCAATGCAACATCAAAAATTGTGGTGGCTGAGAAGTGAAGGAACTCCCTCTTCCAACCCTTTTGACCCGGACAGTGCGTATCCCCGAATGGGGAAGCAGTCGTATTTGCGGCAGTAATGGACTATGATTCGAACCGAGACTTCGAGGTTCAAATACGAAGGAGACGACACACAGACGCCAGCCGTCACAGTAATGTAGAATTTCTCAAAGTAAGTCCCTGCGAGAGAGGCTGGACTGGGCTCTAGCTTCACCATAACAAAAAAACTTTCATGTCCTGCAATGAAAGTGAAGAAGAACGAAAATTTAGCCAACACAGGGCAGCATATTTAACCCTTCTGTCAATAAGTACGTCTGGCCAGACCTTTACTAAATCTTTACTAATCTGTCCGACCCTGTCAGGCTTTCTATTCTCATTCAAATCTGACAAATTTGCAATTGTCTGCGCCGCCTCAAGCTCCTTCGTTTGGTAAACAGTCCCATTCTTTAGCAGTCGCCATCTCCTATTGAGAAACGTGACCACATTTCCTGACACATCCATTTTCTGGCATTTAGTACACCTAACGCGCTTACTTGACATTTAGGAAAACGTGGCATTTGTTGGATCAATACCCTTATTCTGATATACATACAGATCTTTTCCTAGCTCTTGCTGTGGCTACAGGCTTGTGCTCTGAGGCAGTGTCTTCGGACCTAGCTCTGGTTGAACCGTACACATCTCCATAGGGGCAGATAATCTTATATTTAATCGACCAGAGGGTGTAGTGCACGAGCATTGACTTCCTCCAACAGTCTGCATTTTCTCGACACAATAAAATCCACTCTCGACTAATACTGGATCCACAAGAATGTCTTGTTAGACGTCGTACGCTGATCAGTGGCGAATTCAATTCGAACGAGTTGTTGCTTGCAGTCAAGAGGATCTCCTGCGGTTAAACAGAGTGATCTGCTTCCGCGCCAGGAATGAGTGCAAATTATTAGTAAATGGTTTCAGACAGAGACATAACGGCAGAGACCATCTTGCACGCGATGTTGATCCCTCGATTGTTCGCAGAGAGGAAGCTAATGTATGCATAAGACAACCCGTGTTGCTCATTTGGCTTTAAGACGATTGTAAGTTAGTCTAGATTAGCGTAGAATAAAAAGAATGGAAAATAAAAACCGAAACTGAGTAGAACGTAAACTCCCCGAATGACATCGTAGTGGAGATCCGACGTAGAACCGCCCTTTGGCAACCGATGCTACTTTGGTTTGTCAAAACAACTAGGCTCTAAGCTCCTGACTCGAAGGACCAAAGTCATGCTCTAAAAACTCTTATTCTGCCGGTCCTGCTTTATGGAGCCGAAAGCTGGACACTAAACAAGAATGCAGAGCTGATTCTTCTTCGAAAGAAAAAATATGCGTCGGATACATGGTCCCGTCTGTTAGGAAGATAAATGGAGGAGAACAGGTACAGGAGAGAACCCGACGAGCTGTACCTGGATGTGGATGTAGTCCGGAAGGCAAAAATCAGTCGACTTCACTTGCTCCGCCGTATCTGGCGCATGGACAACTACTCACCAGCAAAGAAGGTCTTCGAATCCGAGTCTTCTAGGTCGAGAAAGAGAGAAAGACCGAACCTTCGCTTTAGATTGCGTATGTAAGACAGCTTGGTCTTGATGACTGAAAGCAGCGCGACCAGGACCGTCACCGATGGAAGGCAGTAATTGCTCCGGCTCGGACCATTCATTGGTCGACGGCGTAGTAAGTAAGTATGGTGAGCGTGTTATCCCAAGAAAAGGGCCAGTCGATTGGCTGCCTTGTTTCTTAAGATTTGACGCCGCTTAACTATTTTCCGTGGGGCTACGTTAAGTCGTTTATACTAACAAGCCGACGACGTTGTAAGAGCTCAGCTCAAACAGCGGTTTTTTTGCCGCAATGTGTAGCCGAGTCGGTGAAAATTGCTTTCAAGAAATCGACCGCTGCAAACGTGCCCGTGCTAACCATTTGACCGAAGTCGAACACCATTCCTAAATGTTTTGATTGTACTTTAAGCCGATAGTAAAGTTGTTGAAGCATCTCAAATGGTTTGCGTTTTATTTTAAAAAAGTTGTCTTTCTGATATTTGAAGATACCATTTGGTCAACCGATGAGCTCATCCTAGAAGGATGACTCCTGGAAACCGAACCAGGAACAGGGGAATATAAATAAAGCGATATGTGACAAAGAATTATGAATTAGGATTCAGCGAAGTGAGAACAGTTTTTCAATTCGTACGCAAAACGCTATCGTGACAATTTATTTTTGTATTTTTGAACCATCGAGATATTCAATCCTTTCAATTCTAGTTTCTGTACTCTCTGATTATTACGAGGAACTGCCAGGCTGTTTCCCGCCTTCCCCATCACCTCTGCAACTTCTACAGAAGGAGGACGATCCTAATCTTCTGACTTGATTCCATTTAACCAACGTCTTCATTCGATTGCGACCGGCTCGTCACCAGGCCACTAGCACACAGGTTCCACGCTGACCAACGCTTTGCCCAGAAATGAATCCATTCAAAAATATGAAAGTTAACGAATGCCAAATGCACACAATGCATCCAGCCATAGGAAAGCTCATAAAGCTCCCACGCACATGCACACGCGCCTCAGGCCATTGTCCGTGCCAAAGAGCGAGTCACACGCACCCACACTCCGGTTCCGTCATCATTTGCATCTCTTTTCACGAAATTGCCTGCCTAAGTATCAACACACAGCGGACAAGATCAGCTGCAACTCCTCGGGCTTTGTTCAATCGATTAATGACTTCATTTTGTGTCAGCACATACCGTTGAGTGTTTGATTTACACTATCGCTGCGTGCATCACGGCCTAACAACGACGGAAATCATAACTCACCGAACGAAAAGGTGATTACTCGTTGTTATGCGTGAAAGGGCACCCAGGTGCCTTTTACCACTGATTGGGCAAACTAAGCTGTCGCACGCGTGGGGACGGCCGCTGGTGTGCTTGTCAAAACGAGTTCCAGTGATGCTTTTCAAAAGATACTTGTAATTAATTTCCATCTGAAGCGTCAATCGGGGACAAATTAATATGGCCTTTGTAATTAAGACAGACAGACGCGCGCACACGGCAAACGGCAATTCGGTGGACTGCCGCCGCCACCCGTGGACATGTTCGAAGCGATTGCCGGCCGAAGATGCAAATGGCATGTAGGCGGTGCGGATGATTAATTTGGAGATCTGTGATTGATTATCCGTAATGCAAGAAAGGTATGCCAGTGCACCTGTAAAACCCGAACGCCAGGGATGCAAGCTCGTGCTTCTGTGCCGGGGCCCCTGGTGGCTGGCGGCATTTGATGAATTATGTTAGCGGATTTGCATATCGCCGACTGGGAGCAATCTGTGACAAATGGGCGGATGAGCTGTAATCGTGTCATGTTTGTCAAAATATTTTGGCTGTGGCCTGCACCCAGCATTAGTTGCTCAGCATGACAGCCGAATCCGGGGGAAATCATGGCTCTTCTCAGACGAGAGAAGATTGTGTCAAGTGACCATCTCCTGAGGCAGAAACAGAACAGAAAAGCCAGCCTTGCAGTCGGTTCCACCAGGTCTCTGCTTCAAAAATGAACGCATTCCCAAACGCAGTGACGTCGGGCGGATCAGCTAGCACTAAGAAATCATGTCACTGTCCGCGGCTGTGTCGGGGAGGCCATACTGACTGCGCATTCCTAAATCAGCACAAAAGTGCTTTTAAGTATCCAATCTGGTACATCCGTGCCCACCCGACAGACACGCAGACAAATAATGTCATCATCATTCATTCGTTTATACTCCTCGTTTGAGTGGAAATAAACTCCTTCCATCCACCAAGGCAACGAAACTCAATACTCGCGGCTGCATGCATCTAAACGCCGTTCAAGGCAATTTACACCAAATCGCACCGCGATCAAAATATTGACACACTCGCGCTTATGGGCCGCAGTTCCACTCGTACGAACAGCAACGTCGCATATTGTTAATTATTGATTTATCACGTCTTCAATCATGCAACCAATGAGCCATCGAGGATTCCCGCGAATTGCATGAGACCGGGTCAGTCTTGTGCGATCGCGCCGAGCTCACCGATCTCACCGACATCGTTAAACGCAGCACAGCTGAGCTGAGTGCAGCGGAAGGGATCTGGATTATCGCATGGCAGCGAGGGGACCCAGCATGGCACTCGACTAACAAGTATTTATGAGGTCTTGAGTTTGATTAACGACGGCCAGGCCAGGCAGATGGAGACGAATGCAAATGCGATGCTCATCCAGCCACATGTGGACGGTGACACGCGAATCAGTGAGATCGACTGTCTGGCATCGTCTCGCAACGAATGGTGCTGTTGCTTGCCAGCATTTGTGTGGATTTATCTGTTCCATTGTCCCCGAGGTCGACTGGCCGCATTGAACCGCATTCTTCTCGTCCTACGGGGTCGAATTCATGGGAAATTGAGAGTGTGCCTGATGGCGCTGTGGGTTGTGATATATACGCTGTCTCCCTTGCTTCCTCAACGCGACTGTGGAAATGTCAGCCAATCACCGCTGCGCTGTGGGTGGCGAAGACTGCTCGAAACATTCGAGAGACTATCGGCACTTCTCTGTTTAATTGACGAAACCTTCAACTTCACTTAAACGTAGTAAGACGTTACATGAGCATGATCAACAAAGAGTCCAGGTTAGCCAATGTTTGTGCAAGGGGAGCTATAAGAAGCACGCTACAAGCTGGGTGGGACATGATACTCCATCTCTTCTCTCGGGACTTATTCAAGAAATGATGTACCCCAAAGAGCGCTCTCAGGCTTGACGAGCCATCTTTGTGGCAGCAAGCCAACTATGGACTTGCACCATAACCAAAATAATAAATGGTTTGGGGCAGAGTCAGTAGCCTCGTAGCTACAACCGACTATACATTTCCCCCACACTGAGTTCTCCCCAATATTCCAATCCTATTCCCCGACAGAGACGAGTGGGCTTCAAACCGACGGGTCAAAAACAGAACTGCGCCCAGAATCTACTCGGACAGCCTGCAAATCGGGAATCATCTAGACTTCCTAAAGCGCCATCCAAGCAGGGATCCTGGCAATCGAGAAAGAAGCCGAACCGATACACTCCATCGGAGATCACCACCCATGTAGACAGACAGGCTGCACTGAAGTCAATAGGATCCTGCAACGAGATCAAAGGCGGTCATAAAAAGTCGCTACTCCCTGAGGTCCGTCAGACACCACAAGGTCAAACTATGAGGGTTCCCGGGCCTCAGCTCATTTAGAGGAAACGAACGAGTGGCCGAATCGGCTACACAAGAGTCTGAAATGGAGTAAAGCGGGCTCGTGTCTGCAACCACCGATCGGTTTACTCTACCGAATCATAAATGACACAATAATAGAAAAAAGCCAACACGCAAGGCAGGCACACGACAAGATCAGTGTGGCCCGAGCTCAATAACGGCAAAACAAAGCAACTTCTGGCGTTGGACCGAAACTCGATCCGCGTACTTATCGGCGTGATCGCATGGCACCGTCCGACGGGAACAATCGTTCGGAAGTAGACTCAGAAGTCCAGCGATCTCTGACGGAGCAGTGACCATCCAACATCTGCTTTTCCACTGTCCAGCTCTCCATAATCGACGCCTAGCCTTGGTGGGCCGTCGATTCTTCTCAGAGACTGCGCACATAGCGAGGGCAGATGTGTCAGACCTTCTGAAATTCATTAGGAGCACGAGTTGGGTCCGAGCATATACGTGACAGATGAGGAGAATTGTGTACTCCACAAGTGAAGGAATTCACAACGCACCCTTTGGCGGCAGAGTGGAAGTGATGTTCAATCAACTCGTTCTTCTAGGCTTAAGGACCGACGTTTCAAAGCAACAACCGCTAGGACCCGATTCCACTTAGCCACAACTGAGCGCCAGAGAAGAGGTTACATAAAGTCAGAGTGGACAGAGACGTTACTCCACGGTGGCCAGTGACCACATTTAGCATCTGGGCATGTTAGCAATGTTAGTTCCATCAATTCGAAGATTCCAGTTCATAATGCGAACAGCATGGGTTCAGCGATTGGAATGCAACTGCAATGATTTGCCCCCTGCAACGGAGCAAGTCATAAGCTGTCAGTGGCCCCATCAATCTCGTGTGGAATTATTCGAAAGCTGTTGCAACAGTCGTCTGAAGTGCGCATTTTTACGATTCTTCTCCAAATAAACTTCGCCCGAGTTGCGACCGGCGCGCGATCCACTGAGCATTTGCATTCGATAAATAGATTGAAGCTAATTGCTGTTTTTCTTTCAGCGGGGCATCCGCAATAAAAGTGCCAGCAGCCCGATGGTCGTTGAGTGAAGTTTCAAAATAAATCGCTGTTTATTCAACTGGAAGTGATTCAATCTAGTAATGACTGGACTGCGATACTGTTTGCTTCAGAAGCTGTTTCACTGATTAATTACCATGCTGCCCACGAAGAGTTGGCTGTGGGGTGCCGGTTCTTTAATCTTCTGCGGCAACTGTGACTCAAGCAACACATGCTTCGTAAATTTTTCGTGTAGTCGACTATTGGCTATTTGTATTCCAAACCAGTCGTCGGCCGTCCTTAAGGAAAGGACGCGGGACAATTGAAGATGCAGAAAAATGTCATCTGTTTATCCTCGAGTGGCACTGCCCTCAACGGGCACACAGGCATAGAGGCTGTCAGGAGCTCCGCAATCGGATTCGAATTGGATAGCCACGACCCATGATGGAGCTCGTTAAAATCTCCACTAATAGTCACCACTCGAATGGCAATTGAAAGCAATTTATTAGCTACTTCAGGGGCCGCCTCTCGGAGTTGAGCCGGCAGTCGCTGTGGGTAACGTCGAATTTTGGTCGTTTTTTCGCCCTTCACGTGCACACCACTTCACCCACTATCTTGACCAGCTCCGTCCACTCAAGAACGATTTGTAGCTACTGCTGCATTAACTAGCGCACACTCCAGGACTCTCCAGCAGAGGTGCGTCCCTGGGATGGATCACGGGAATTATTGTGGATTCGCAGACCTCCTCGGTCCGGCTTTCGATCGGAATAAATTACCATCGAAGAGCATGACTTGTTGCATTCCCAATGGTGGCTGACATGAACGCAAACGCGACCACAACACAACCGTGGTCTGGGGTATCGTGACGCTCAAGGAAGGTACAACCGCTGCACAGCGCTCGCAGTGGGTTTCGACTTCGTGTAACCAATTGCCTTGGATGCTTGTATGCCTTAAGGGGGCATCTTGTATTATTAGTTGGCAGCGGTCAGCCAATGCTGCGGGCTGTGGGGGTTACGCCAGGTTGCATGTAAGCAGCTCGAGTTGAACAGCATGAAGGCGTGGTTATGATGTATATCCATGCTTTTGGTTTCGTTTTTGGTTTTTTGCTTTTTGGGGAGATGATGGAAGAGATGTACGTGTCCGCCTGACAATGGCGAATTCACGCTGACAATGGAATTTTATGCTCGCGGGGGGTTTTTTTCTTCAAGCAACATTGCGTCTCAATCTGTAAGCGATTTTCCAAACCATGCTTTGGAGACCGTCTCCTAAGAGGATGCAACGTCTTAGTAAGGCAGTACTGTCTACTTCTTGGCGCATATTCGATCGCACTGCGGTTTCAGCGCTTTACTAGTAAGAATTGGAAATATTTCATACCCGAGCCATTGTGTCACCAGAACAAGCAACATTTTAAAATGAAATCTCGGCTATCGGTGGTGCAACTATCTGGCCTAGGATGTAGTTGAATGTGTTTGGCGCTGCTGTCCTACGTTGTATGCAGATGGTGGATAGTCACCACGCTGAGACTCTTTTTCCATTCGCAGCCTGAACGCTTGAACTTGAATTACCGACAATTGGACTCCTGGATCAAGATGGACGCCATGTTATCATATGCTGTTGTCTGTATATGGTCTACGAGTGCGTTTTCTGATTGCTAAGCCTGATTGGTCCTTCAAAACATTTTGCAAACGCCATCAAAATTGGTATGGATCAAGAGGTAGAAGTTGCCTATGGTGCGTCGACTCGTATCCCGAGAGTACTTGGTTCAAATCATGTAATTTTCATATTTCACTGCTCCACCTTATTCGAGAGTCACAGACGAAGCTCATGTCTGGGAAAAGCTTCTCAAGCCTCGCATATCGGAATCGGGACAATCCCCTGCGAGTCCCATCATCTCGTGAGAGAAGTCCTCTCACCTACAAGTGAAGAAGTCGGTACAGCCAACAAAGCCGCAGGCTCAGATGGCTTACCAGCAGAGCACTTCAAGCAATGTAAAAGGAGGGAGCATGCACCTGATCATCTGCCGAATTTGGGAAGACGAAAGCATGCCCGACGACTGGAACATCAACTTCATCCACAAAAATGGCGATCCTACCTCTTACAACAACTACAGAGATGTATCCCTGCTCAACGTCGCCTACAAGATTCTATCCAGTGTGTTGTATGAATATCTAAAGCCGTAGTGCGTTTTTCGGGCCCGGCAAATCGTCCAATGCGTTCGAAATCCGACGTAGAATCGCCTTTGGCAACCGATGCTGCGGTGAATGGAGGAGAAGACACAACCGCGAACTCTACGAGCTGTACCAGGATGTCGATATAGTCCGGAAGGCAAAAATCCGTCGACTACATTGGTTCGGCCACATCGAGCCAATGGACAACAACGTCCCAGCAAAGAGGGTCTTCGAATCCAAGACTCCTGGTTCGAGAAGGAGAGAAAGACCGAATGTCCGGTATAGAGACCAAGTTATCAGCTTGGCCTTGATGACTGGAAGCAGCGTGCCAAGGGCCGTCACCGATGGAAGGCAGCGATAGTTTAGGCTCCGACCCTTCATGGGTCGTCGGCCTGATAAGTAAGTAAGTTAAGTAAGAAGAACATGTAGTTTGACCGGTCAGCTATTTCATTGCCTGCTTAACCGATACTCCATCTGGCACAGAATACGGCTCTGATAGATACCTTAGCACAGCTCTGACGTGGTGCCTTGAGCTGCGACTATCGAGGCCAGTGGACCGGATAAGAATTGCGAAAGTCCAATTGAAAGGCGTTGTTTACTTCTGCTTATCTGTGCCAATAGTGGAGAATTTTGATTGCAGTTCAAATTTTCGATATATTTTTCTTGACGTGATTCCTTAAATGTGGGGAAGATCAAGTGGTGCTTGTATGTTTGGAAAAAATACACTCTTTGGTGCTCTTTTGGTTTTTTCATGAGGCGGTTACCAGATCCGCTATCATTCATTCATGTTGAAGTTCTTCAATTGGTTAAAATTTTGTCCAATAGGACTCTAGATTTCACACAGAAACAGAATAATTAACCGGTAACTTGCCCCTTACATTAGGCTGCTGAAGGACGCTTTGCTTCTATTTTTATGTGGTCGCTCGTGGCGTTATGGGTATGTGCGTCGACAACAACCACGATGTGGTCGACGATCTGGTCTGTACGGGAAAAAAAACTATCACGTCCTCAACTCTTTCGTATTCCCAAACTTGGCCGTTCGGAGTCGGCATAAGGACTGTATGTCCCTCCTCCCTTCTCGGGAGAAAACAATAGCACGCACAACTCGAGTACTTGCTGAGAAGGAAGGCCCTGGCACTCTACGAGCTGCAGCGCCTCCCATATATTTTTATGGGAATAGGTGATATTTATCCTTTATCCCGATACAGCAGCGCCAAATTCAGCCTTGTGCTATTGGTTAGACTCAACCGAAAGCTGTATGTATGAATTTTTGTTTGAAGAATTAAAAAATTAAATGGTAGGCTTGGATTCTCTTTTGCATGCAGCAGTTAGTCCTTTTCGAATAGAACGAGGCTCTTGAAAAATCACATGAGTAGACTTAAACGGTCGTGTGGTATGTGTAGCCATGAAATATTGTCCAAGCAGCGTAATATAGAGTCATTTTCTAACTTTCCACAACAGACAGTGAAAGTTATGCGGCAACGAATGACAACAATAGTGCTCAAGATCAATGAAGTCAATCTTTCCAGTACACCAATTCGACGAATCAAATGTTTCTGTTTCATTATCATCATCAGTTTCTGACCCCCATCATCCACTAAATGTGACCCGGGGTGTAAACACACACACTAGAGATCCGCATTCATCAATGGAATCAATAGAAATTTTGTTTCACAGTGTGACTTAAGTGATGGATTCCACTTAAATAGTAGTTCAACTTAAGCCACCAATGGCTACGGCTTGAGTGTCAATCCTGAGAGTATATAATTGCCATTAGTGTATTAAAATTATTTCAACCCCAAAATACATGGAGAAAATTCACAAGCCCAACAAGCTTCTAAGGGAGCACGCAAATTTATAAATCTCGCATATTTAAACAATCTCCCCTATCGTCGAAATCGGCGTATCTGAGATTCACTTCGCCCACTCGATTCACGTTCACTTGCCATATGGATCGTGGAAAACGGCGGTCAGACTGCCTTACCGATGACTGTTTCGAACTCGCGAATCAGATGTGTTGTGATAAGTGACAGCAATTCATTCTGGGAAAAAAAACTGACATTTTAATTAAGCAACCCAAAAAGTATAAGTGAAATAGGAAAATGAGATGAGTCTTCGAAACCGAGCCATTGGGACAGCGCAACAGAGGACGTCCTCGCACTAAATGGCGCACACAAGAGGAAAAGGACCTCAACCAACTTGGTGTGCGCAACTGAAGGCAGCTGGCGAAAGATCGTGCTGGCTGGAGAGGCATGGTGGTTGGGGCCCAGGTCCACCCCGGACTGTTGCGCCAATCAAAGAAGAAGAAGAAGAAAATGAGATTGTATGGACTTACAACGAATTAGCTTCTAACAGAAAAAGTCGAGGTACAAGATTTGGTGTGAATTTTTTAAAACTCAAAATTTTATTTGTTTTTTTATGCGTTAATTATTTTTTTTTGGATTTGTTAAGACCTGCGCCAACGAGCTTGAAGTCATTCTCACAAACTCTCCTCTTCACAACAAACCACCAGATACGTAAAGAATCTGCTGCGTTTGAGAAATGCCAAAGTTGTTGGGGTGTTTTAATTCGAACGTTTTCCACGATGGCCTCAAAACGCATTCACCTTACCGACAAGTGGACAGTTCACTTCGTACGTATTCAACTATCCAAGGTTGTGACTTTTAGTGAAACGTTCCCCCGGCGTTTTCCACATGGATGAACATTCGCCTGTTGTGTTAGTTTTCATTTCCTCTTGACAGTTGAGTGATGTTTGTTTTCAATCACAAGCCCTACTTTGTTCACGTTTCTCTTGGTTTGTGTATTCAATAGTTCACAATGACACTCAATCCTTGACTTATTTAAATCACCCTTAAATATTGACCGTGAAAATGAAATCTTTTTGACTGAAGTTTAAGTTCGATCCTACACTTTAGTAAACCAGCAGATAAGGTTGTACAGTGAAATCGGGCATTAGACATGAACTCGAAAAACTACATATGACTTTTCACAAAGGCTTTTTTTCCGCTCCCAGCCCAATGTACAGGGCACACGACCCTTGACCGAAATGTTCTTAAAAACTACTTTTCGAAACAAGCACTGTTTGAGCTCGCTTAGGCCTTTTCAAAATTTTCCAACATTGTTTAAGCGTGCAGCAACTCATTTTGTTCTTCAGAGGCATTAGATCTACTACTTGTCAAGATTTCGAGCGGGAAATAGCTGCCATTGTCATAATAAGGTATGACCTGGAAACAAATACCCATACTGCCCTATACAGGTCTGAGCAAGCGAACGCGATGAGGCCTAGTTTCATACACTAGGGACTTCGAAGCTTTGGCAAGCATCTGCACTCACCAGCAAGTAAGAGTGAGAGGAGGGAGAGGGAGTGAGTCTGTAACAGGACTCATATCTCTTTATGGATGGCGGCGTAAGTCGACATCCGGAGGTACCTGGTGAACCCCCTTTTAGAGCTACTCTGACATATTTGGGGCTGAGATCTAAATGGTTGTCTCCAAGGTCACTTCAGAGTAAAGTTGGCGACGAAGGAGTCGTATCTTATAGGATCGACGGCGGCACTGGCACACTCAGTGAGGTTGTCGATACCGAACCCTTCGCCCAAGAGTAGAATAAATGTGCCTGGTTTTCCAGTTGGGGGTTGTGTATACGTTCAAAACCCTCACCACGTAAAAACAAATTGTTCAGAGACAACCTCCTGCTTTGGTTGAGAAAAAAAAGGTTCCATTAACACGATTCTTTTTTAACACGGTTTTTTTCTGAAACGTATCTTCCGTGTAAAAACAGAATTACGTGCACATATTATATTGACGCTCACTGTCGCACATACAACGTACCAGTGGAGTGATTTTAACCTTTCAGCTGACAAGGCAATGAATCTGATACCATTCTGCGTGATGAACAATTTAATAGAGTACTGATAAAAACCAGTCGGGGTGTAGTTGTATTCATTTTAATCAGTTCCCGCTTGTGGTTGAAACAAAGGTCATCCTATAATGGGACTTGGATGAGCAGCATTCGTCTGGGATTTCCCAGAAAAGTCATGGCAGCATGTTTCGTATTTGCTATCGCATGTAAGAATCTGTGAGATCGGAAACGGCGTGGTGATGATCCAAATGGCTTGTTGTGGATCAAGTAAACTGCCATTAGGGGACCTCCAGAGTCACTACCGCACAAATAATTGCGTCTGTTAACGCATGAGTTGCGATGAAATCAGCTGCATTGTCAAGCCTGAGATCGTTTGTCAAGCCTGAGATCGTTTGGAAATCTTCCATCGAGACTAGGTATTTCTAGTTTCAACTGTGTTGCCCTTTTTGTATTATTTTCAGCTCGACCCCAGCCTGTTGCGGCCATCCAGAGTAGATGCACCGTCGCTGTCAAAACCGATCGTAACTTGAGGCGGGACGCAGATCGGTTGAATAAACAGTTTGTAATCGACTTTCCGTGCCGGTTGAAGGAAATCATGCTAACGTCCAAGATTGAAAATTTTTCGGAGCAGAACAGAGACTGTCCTGGGATCCTCATCAAAACATGCACACGATCCATTGAAGACTTCTGGTCAGTAAAACAATTCGCAGCCAATACAAGGGAATTACGGCCAAAATAGAGATTGCGCATTTACAATCAGATGATTAAGCCAATAATAAGGAGTGGCGATCCTCTAGACTATGCCAATTATAGAGGGTAATATACTATAAGATCTTTTCTGAGGTTCTCTGTAAGCGCCTGAAAGCCAACGTTCACAGCCTGATAGCCAATATTAGTGCGGGTTCAGGCCAGCGAAATCCGCTATTGACCAAGTATACACATTACGGAAAATCTTGGACAAGACCCAGGTGTCTCAAGTTGATACCCACCGCCAATTCATGGTCTTTAATGCCGCTTATGACAGTATTTATAGAGACGACCTATACAACGCTTTGCAGAATGACGATGGACAACGCCACATGCCTCATCAAGATCGGTTCAGATTGTACCGACACCTTTGATGTCAGAAAAGGATTTAGACGAGGCAACGCACTGTCATGCGACTTCTTTTAGATCATTCTCAAGAAGATCGTGCAGAACTCAAATGTCGACACCAGAGGCACGATGTTCTACAAATCTGTGCAACTGCTCGCACATTGCAATGACATTGACATCATCGGAAGAATACAACGGGCTGTCAGTGGGGCGTTTGTGAGCATCGAGACGGAAGCGGGACTTGCAGTTAATGAAGGTAAGACAAGGTTTATGCTGTCTATGAAGAAGGAAAACGTCACTATAGACAGCTATAACTTCGAAGTAGTAAATGACTAGACTCCGAATTTAACACAAGCAATGACACAACCGCTGAGATATTACGGAGGATCACGCTGACCAATGGCTGCATTTTCGCACTTGGAAGGCCACTGAGGAATAAAGCCATATCTCAAGGAACCAAGGGGTCCTACCATAAGACCTTGATAGTCCCAATCCTGCTGTATGGCACAGATGCAGGACACGAACTAAAGTGGAAGAGGATATTCTTGATCGCAAAGTTCCAATTATCTTCGGTCTCGTTTGTACGGATGGTGTTTCGAGGTGGAGACTGGACCACGGCTGGGCTGTACAGCGACATCGATCTGATCAAATGAGTTCGAATCTTTCGTCTCACATGGCTAGGACACGTCGAGCGAATGGACACCACTGCTCCGGCCCAGAATGTCTTCGACTCGAACCCCGATGGACAACGTGGTAAAGGAAGACCACACGTACGGTGGCGCACGCAGCTAGAAGGGGACCGAAATAAGTTGAACGTGAGTGGCTGGAAGCAGCTAGCACAAGACCGGGCTAGATGGAGAGGCATGTTGGCTGAGGTCCAGGCCCTCTCCGGAATGTAGCGCCAGTCAAGGAAGAAGAATGTTTAAGCCAATCTTAATCAGTCTGAAGCTCCTAAGAAAGCTTTAACCTTACAGAGAATATATGTACAACTCCAAAAAAGGAAACCTGGTTGGAGATCGAGAAGTTTCTAAGAAAAAATCGTCAACAATAGGGAGTTGGTCCGAGTAAGCGGCCAGTTGTTGCCTGAGTGACATTCAAAGATACAATGAGGTCGCATTTCGTGCAGAGAGGAACGGTACAACAATCACACTTGATTGAAGGATCTAGCCCAAAACTGTTACCTGTTTGGTCGAAATCTCACGACAAGATACGGGCTTGAGTGATAGAACTTAGATGTAGCCAACACATTCCTCTCGGCATGAGCGCAACATATTTCAAGCTGAATAGCTTACAATTAGTGAGGCGACAATTGACAAACATCAAATTACAGTGGATTCTCTCGGGATTCGAATTGTCAGGAGAAATCAATATTATTTCGAGCTTGGGGGACTTTAACTTATAGAATACAAAATTGTGGAGAATGCCAAATTTAACAAGCGAAAAATTCGAGTT